>JBCNJP010008389.1:0-40931 GCA_039602395.1 Deinandra increscens subsp. villosa
ATATATATATGATATAGGAAAAGGATCATTGGAAAACATTTTTCCTATTGGAAAACCTGAAAAACCATATCTAACCAATCACAAAATTCCATGTTTTTTAATTTTTTTATTTTATATTAAGGGTAATCTTGTAACTTACCAAAATCTATTTTAGTAAAGATTTTTTAATTATTGAATACAACTAATATCCTACATTAATGGAGAGTTTTCCTGTACGTATGTTTTTACTTCCCCTAACCCTAATCCTATGAACTCTAATTTGCGAACTCCATAATCTGTGATCTACACTTGTGTTTATAATCGTCGATTTCACACTTGCAATCCCCATCGATTTTTTCACCACTTTCGATCCATTATCCATATCATAACATCGAAATATACAACCTTAGTCCCATGTTTTTTTTCTTCACATCGTTCTTTTCTTCACATTCACAATCTCCATTACCATTCAAGATCAAGTTAAAGAAGGTAAAAATCAAGACGTAACAATTTCAACATTGTTCAAGATCTAAGTTCATCATGAAGGTTTGAACGTTAACTCAGTTAATTGTTACACTGATGTAATACTTTATCGTTGTCAACTTATAGTTTCTGAGTAAATTTCATTGTTACACTGATGTAATACTATATTTTTCTCAGGCTATAGTTTTTGAGTAAATTTCATTTGTTACATTGATGTAATACTGTATCGTTGTCAGGTTATAATTTCTGAGTAAATTTCATTGTTACACTGATGTAATACTGTATCATTATGAAGTTATGAATTGATTACACAAATGTAAATGGGGTTTTGTTAGTTTGTACAATGTTTAATTTGGTTACACATATGTAATTATTGTTACACTGATGTAATATTGTAACAATGTTTAATACATGAAGTTATTGTTACAATAATGTAACAATCGTTACTCTGGTGATGAACTGGTGATCAACAAAAAAAAATTCTTTTGTAAATTTGGTTTGTTTTTTTTTTCTTTCTAAAATTTGGCCTGGAAATTGAAAATTAAAGGAGATAGAGATAGATATTTTAGGAAAGAGAAATTGGAAAGAGAAAATTAATTAAAACATTTATTATTAAAAATCTAATTTGTCTATTATGCCCTTCATTAAACCTATACATTTTACAATTTTGCTCTCCTTTAATCTCAACCATCAATTTTAAATCAATGGTTAGAAAATGGTTTTCCATGTTTTCTAAACATGAGGGGTTTTCCATGGAACCCTACCCATATGATATATATATACTAAACTTTCATATTAGGGTTTATTTAGTTTAAACATTAATAAGTAAATATTCAAATAAAAAAATTATATTAAGGTTACTAAATATTCAAATACTAAATTTTAATATTAAGGTTAATATTTTATTCAAGATAATATTTTTATTGCTTATATATTATATTTTATTGTATATACTTTAATAGTTTAATATAATGCTTATAATACTTTATTCATAATAATAATTTAATTAAATATTATACATGTAATATAAAATAATTTATTCTATTTAATTTCATAACTTTTTTTTTACTTTAATTGAGTTTAAATTCAAATATACCAAGTATTTATTTCAATATAATAACAAAAACCTTATTTTCCGTGACTAGATTTTTTTAAACTGCAAACATCTGGTTACCCGGGGGTCTCATCATGGCAAACGATGTTATCCATGACACGTTACGACCACAGTCCGTGCAAGTAACCAAGACCATTTGTGTTGCTCATTCATCCCAGTGAAAAACCCACCGCCTAAATGCTCATTGTCGTAAAACCTCTGATTCGTAAAACCTCTGATTCACCTATAATTATTGAGTAATTTTTATATAGTTATAAAAATAAAGAATTGTCATAGATTATGATTGTATTTTTAGCTTTTATTTTAAACTCCCATTAGTCTTATATAAAGAAAAAAATGTAATTTTATATAATTTTGAAAACAATTATAATCTTTCATTCTAATAAAGCAATAAAAAGTGTCCACATGTCACTTTACTAGGGTATCCACATCATCCTCCACCTCAACAATCCACTTGTCAACACCACAATTAGTTTCAATTTTTTTTCATTTAAGAATTCAAAATTTCCAAATTTAATATTTCAACTTTCTAAATCTAAAATTTAACATTACATTTAACTAAAATTAGTTATGAATTTGTATTAATATTTATTACTTATATATTTACATAAATTATTTATCAACTAACTTACCATAATTATATAAATTGTTTGAATTTTCTAATTTTAAGAGATGTAACATTCAAAATTTTAATTTGTAACAATAGTTACTAATATTTATTGATTTAAATATTATATATTAGGGTGGTTGATTTATTCAATTAAAATATTAAAATGTCAAACACTTTTTTATATTTTATATTCTGAAAAGTAACTTTAAAGAGTTCAATTATCATCTTCAACATTTTCTAATTATCTTTTAACATTATCTGAATTCAAGTAATCCTAAATAATAATAACTCTTTATTATTATAATTCTCAACACCACTTTAAAGTAAACTATTAAGCAATTTATTTTCCAACTGTGATATACGAAATACTCTAATTTACTATAAATGTACTTTTAACTTAACTTATAAAATAACTATTTGATATGATCTCACAATTATATCATCCATATCCATAATTTTTAAATCTCATATCAATTTTTATTTTATTATACTTATCTCATTATTATAAATATTTATTCAACCCGTGTAATACACGGGTTACTAACCTAGTATATATATATATATATATATATATACGAGATGTTTACCACCCCACGCGTTGCTGCGGGGTTGGATTTGTATGCTGAACGAAAGTTAAAAAGTTAAGGGGTATAAAATGTAAAAGTCTAAAAGTCTCGTGGTGAAAGTATAAAACTATAAAAGTATACTAAAAATGAAAGTAAAAAAAGTAAGAGTTTCGTGACCAAAGTAGAAGACAACAAAACTTAAAACGAAAAAAAAACTTTAAAAGTTAGAGCATTAAAAAGTTAAGGAGTATAAAACGTAAAAGTATAAAAGTCTCGTGGTGAAAGTATACTAAAAACGGAAGTAGAAAATTTAAAAGTTTCGTGACAAAAGTAGAAAAACAACAAAACTTAAAACAAAACAAAAAATAAAAGTCAGAGGGTAGAAAACGTAAAAGTATGAAATATATTACTATTTCGTTAAAAAAAAGTAGTGTAAAGGTTTAAGGGGTAGAAATTGTCCAACATTCAAACTACCGAAACGTAAAAGTCTAAAAGTCTCTTGGTAAAAGTATAAAACTATAAAAGTATACTAAAAACAAAAGTGGAAAAGTTAAACGCTTTGTGGCGAAAGTAGAATACAACAAAACTTAAAACAAAAAAAAAACGTTAAAAGTTAGAGGGTTAAAAAGTTAAGAGATGTAAAACGTAAAAGTTTAATAGACTCGTGGTGAAAGTATAAAACTATAAAGTATACTAAAAACGAAAGTAGAAAAATTAAAAGTTTCGTGGTCAAAGTAAAAGACAACAAAATTTAAACCAAAACAAAAAAAGCTTTAAAAGTTAAAGGGTAGAAAACGTAAAAAGTATGAAACATATGTGATTAAACTCTGAAAACTAAAAGTTTACTATTTCGTTAAAGAAAAAATAGTATAAAAGTTTAATGGGTAAAAACTGTCAAATATCCAAACTATCGTGACAAAACAATAAAATTGAAAAAGTTTACTATTCATGTTAATTTTCATTGTATATATACAAGCCTTTCAATTGGCGCGTTGCAGCCGGACTGACGAAGGTTTAGCGGTTTTGACAAACGTAACGAAACAGACATTCAAAAGTGGACGCAACTAAGCTTAACATTTGATATGTATCAACGTTACACCAAAATAAGCGCAGCGTCAACAATGACGAAGCAACCATGCCACACACTACGCTTAACGTGCTTAACGCTTGATACATACAAACAACACACCAAAATAGATGGCATGCTAAGAAGCTCAAACAAAGAACGGTTGTTCGAGGGTGATCTTCAATGGTACAGTTCGGTTGTTCGAGGGTGATCTTCAATGGTACAGTTTACACTATAGTTGTTGGCATGAACATGGTTTGTTAGTAAAATAGAAACAAACTAAAATAAATGACTTTAGTAAATTACAATCCAAACCATCAAACATGTTTTAAAAAAAACTTACAGTTCATGAATCCATATTTCATGCTTGGTTACAAAAATCAAACTATACCTTTTTTTAGCCACTTTGGTTTCTATCTTCACAAAATAATCCTTGAGAACATTCATGCACACTTCAAATAAGAACCATGTACTTGCACCAAAGATTTGAAATAAAATCGACACCTATAGCCTGCAAGACAAAAACAACAACAAATGGATTGCAAATCATAGGTTATTTTAAACTTTCATATAACCTTAGTAAGTCAGTAAAGCGTAAGGACAATTCGATGTGGTCTAAGAACCAAGTGGCAATGTTTTTTACTATTACTAAAAGTCAAATTCTTTGACATTATACTAACATTTATATTTATATAAGCAAATAAAATCGACATCTATACATAAGCAAATCTGTAGCATAACCATCTTATGTTGATCTACATCCAAAGCTAATATCAACAACTTAATTTATGTAAACTCAATTCCTTCGGTTGACTTTTAGTAAAGCTCAAATTGCTCATAGTTGATAACCTTTGTAGTTGACAGGGTTGTTTAAGTTTAAATTGTCATAACTTCTTGATCTCTACAACAATTTAAACTGTCATAATTACTTATCTTTAATCTGATATCTAGGCACATTCTAAACAACTCAGCATTTTAAATTTTTAATAATAATTTTCTACTATATCCCAAGTACAGAAAAGACCGAAATGCTGACTTGTTTAGACTGAAAGACTGAGTTGTAATAAGTGAAGCTTGGGGTTACCATTCATAACCAATCACCAAAAAATGTGGAAGAACTTAACAAAAAATGGTAATGGCAAAGAATACAAACACATGATATACACAATCTTACAAAAAGCAACAGAAGCTTAGAACTTACCATTCATAACCAATCACCATACCTTCATGAAGCTAGGCGGCAAAGATGAAGAGGTAACAAAATAGAACGATGACGTACCTGCAACACAACCCCATCACTTTGAATAGAAGAAAACAGTCGGGTTAAAAAAGATCTGTAAAAGTCAGTGCATCTAAAATTATTTATATATAATGCTAGCATACAATTAATTACGTATACAAAACAAACACATAACTCAAAAAATAAGAACCACTAATAACCTTACATGTCATGTTTTTATAAATCACACACATATCACATTATACTAAACAAACCTGATTAGTAGCAAATTTTACTACTTATGTCATAAGCAAACTGATGTCAATGTAATATAAACTTAGAAAGAGTAAAAAGAAACTATGCATGCTAAATATAGATGCACAGCCACATAATTTACCTCATGCAACAGAACGACCCTCTGACTTCTCCTTTGCAACATATTGAATACTTCGGCCTGCGATTCTGAGATGAACTACTTAAACGTTCTGCAAACCAAAACAGAGCACCACAAATAATAACAAATATTAGTACAGATGCCCGAAATTATATACAAAGCAAAAACATCGTTGTTTAGGATGCATCAAACCAAGTATTAAAATAAGAAACTACAACCTAAAAAGATTAAACTTAACAAATCCATTCAGAACTCAACTCATACAAACAATTTAATAACCAAACTTTTAGCATATAGAAAAACTCACAGTTCTAAATCCACCACCTCAACAATATGTTATATCCAGCAAAGTCGTAGTAATATGTTGGGATATCTGCTTCAGGTATTGGTAAATAGTATCTTGAATTAATGAAATATGAGTGAAAAAGTAACAGGGAGTAAAAATTAGTCAAGCCTACTACTTACATGAAAGTAAGTGGGATTAGTAGGCTACTATACTCTATGGTAGAAAATATACGTTATTAGAACATGTAAAACTAACCCGCAACTGTAAACGAACGTAATTTAAGAACCGTGCCAATTGTTTGATTTGTTTACCTGTTTTTTGTGAGAGCTAATCAAAAGATGTTTATTTGGGCTTTTTACAGTTTTTTTCAGCTTCAATTGTTGCAGGTGTTTTTGGAATGGTTGTTTCTTGAGCTGAAGCAAATTAGCAATACACTTTGAGTCATTACCAAATAAATTAATTAATACAATCTCCTGGATAATGCTAAGTACCAACCATTCCTATTCTTTTTTAATGGACTCAAAATACGTTCTTTATTAGATAGTTATAGTTTAAATAAAACTAACTATTGATATAATTTATTCTTGTATTTTTTATAACCTCACATATCACATTTTTTATGACCTTTGAAATCTTGCTGGAACAAAAAAGAATCAATTGAAATATCAAAATCCTCATTCAAAAGGAAGAATATAAATATAAACATAAAAGTTAATAAACACCTTCCAAACATTCCCAATAAACCTGCAAATAAGAAAAGTGAAAACTGTAACTTTTCAAATATGCCGTTCAAGAAAAAGAAGAAGAAAACTGTAACCATTTAATGTTTGTTTTTTATTAGACAACAAATGACAGCCGGTTGAAACAACATACTAAATGATGATGAGGTACCAAATTGGGCCTTCTTTTTTGTATATATACCAGAAAACACCAAACTTTTCATACTATTTTAAGGATCTCATAGCTTAAACAACACAAACTCTTGAAAACCTTAAAATAATCAAAACATAAATACCCTTGCATATTAAATAATATGGATAGCAAAGGGGAAAAAGTACCTTGGCAGAAGATTAATGATACAACTATGCATAGTTGCAAACCTTTACCCTGAAACAGCACAGTGACAATGAAAACCATTAAAACCTCAGAAACAACATTTAAAAGAAACTCCTTTATCCTATGTAGTCAAATGACGTCTAAGCATAAACGGAAGCATTTAAACATTTTAAGTGAAACACCATTAAGCCCACTAACCACGGTTCCTGAGGAAGAAATCACAGTCAGCTTTCGAAGAGATGGTAGAACTGATTAAGATGGCCCAACGCCTCCACATCAATACAAAGAAGAAGCCTAACCTGTGAAAGTCAAATAACACTGCAGCAATGACATAGAAGAGATCATACCTGCAAATGAAAAGATGTTATCAGAACGTAAAAATGGTATTGGACTGTAAGACTTCAACCAAACTTTAAGTATGCAGCTATAAAAAGAATCAAAGACATTAACTCCTTTGCATTTGCATGAATAATATGTGTAAATAAAGAACTTGTGACATCCGTATATTTTCCATATATGTAACCCGACTCGTTTCCATTATCCATGTAATTTCGACTTTTATTCAAGCAATAAATCTTTTGGTTCTTTATATATATATATACATACATTATTCGTACTAAGTCATGCCCGAGTCAACCCAATACGAGACCAACGGTTATTAATGGTTAACTCTAAATCTCTACAATGATGGTGGTACAATATTAAAGATTATGAAAGCTAAGCTTTTTATAATTTTATACATATATTCTTTTATAAATAGGTGGTTTGTAAATATATGCGAATCAATTTTATTCTAACATTAAAGTTCCTTACCCCTTTTAATTATAGTTTCACTTTACAATTTAGATCATTAATTATTGAAACATAACAAATTAAAACCCCTTATTTGGTTTTCTCCATCTCACGTTTATATAATAACAAAACCAAACATCATTTATACATATTTAATGAATTAAATCACACTTCATAATATTAACTGGAAATCGAGTCAAGCCAATCTCTTTAATCCTAAGTCTCTCGACATCCACTTAAAAATCTCAATCCATTTAATTGTTCATTTATTTGTGATGAAAACAAAGTAAACAAAATCATATGGCTTTATTTTTTATTTAATGAACATATTGACTTAGGAGTAGGCTATCAAAATTTAATCCTCTATTTTATTTCTTTTGAAGAACCGTAGCCTACCCCCTCAAAGCATAGCAAAATCTCAAAGAAGATATTATCTCTGCAAGAAGTATAGCATACCCCTCAAAACATAGCAAAATCTCTTAGGAGATATTATCTGGAAATCTCGCCACCCACTTGTGCTCAAAATTTAATATATATTAGATAACTAGTGTGGGTAATCTTGCCACTTACCTACCCCTGAATACATTTAAATTTCTATAAATAAAACCACCATACAAGCAAATAACCCACAAATGCTCCCATCTCTTGACGGTAGCCTTAAAACCTCCCAACACCCTTATTAAATATAATTCGTTCTTGCCTCTCCTAAAACATTTATAGTAGCTTAACTCAAGCCGAAACCATCTCTCAAATCCTTAATCGAAAAAAAAAAACATTTCAACTAAAAACTTATTTGAAGATTCAAGCGTGGAATCAACATTTTATACTACCCTTTCTCCTCCTTGCTTGCATTACGTAAGATGTCTTTCATTATTATTATTATTTTTTTCTTTCTATCGTTTTGAAATAGTCATGAAACCCCTCATGAGCCCCTCGTGTTAACCGTGATTTCTAAAGAAAACCACTAATCTTATATCTAACTAAACGTATACTTCTCAAATGTAAACACCTCGTGTGTTAATCCTAAAATAAAATTCATTAATTTATATTCATAGTTTTATTTTTTTGCATAAGACATTAATAAAATTTTGTTATATTAAAATGTGTCTCAAATTTATTCATTACACTTACTTCAATTATATTAAATATTATATCTAAAAGAACTACGCTAAGTTCGTTATCACTATAAGTATTTATAACTCTAACTAAAGTGAATTTTATATAAACTAAGTTGAGACTTAGACTTATTAAAAGTTAACTATTAGTAAAATATATATTTCTTTTGTAATAAATATATATTCGTTTCGCTTTAAATAACGGACACAACTGGATACAAAAATAATATTTATCCAACTCACTCGAAATATAACTTGTAATTATGAAACTCGTTTACTTAAAAATTCAAATATACCTATATAGAATAAATATACTTTGATCAAAACAAATTATTATCACCAACGGTTAGATGGGTTAACTCGTTTAAAATGACTCGGTTAGTCCAAGTAGATGACTTAGACACTTGACTCATACCACTAAGACTTAAGGTGTCTTTATATAATTTAGGACACGGATAGGTGGTCTTCATATCACTCGGATCAATTTTATATTTCACTCACTGCTTCAGGTGAGTACTCATATCCCCTTTCATTTTAAAGTTTTGGGATGGAACATGTATACATATTCAAATATCAAATTCTTTATTCATTTTACAAATCATGCGATTTCATTCTATGTCTGTGTGTGATTACATGCTATATGTTGAACTATGGTTTTTATATGCAAATTCAATTTTCAAGCGTAATCATTAACATACAAGCCTATGGTAACAATGATGGATCCATTGGACTGACAACCCACCTGAATTTGACCGGTTTGGCATTCGGGTGATTGAAACCTATTTCATTAACTTAACTTGCGGGTTAAGGGCGCTAGTCAACAAAGGTTTGGTTATGCACATTCAAATTCAATATTGGTTTATTCATACATGCTTGAGTCTACATTTGACATTTGAATCGCTTTCAATATACTATATGTAATTATAACCCTATGTTTACTCACCAACTATTTTTAGTTGAGCCTCTCTATTTTATACATGTTTCAGGACATGCAGTGTGAGCCATACTTGATTGATGCTACATCTAGGATGCTTTGGACCTAGTTAAATCAATTAAGACTTTATCTTTTGTGTATTTGAACCTCATGTTTGAATTGAAATTTGGTAATGATTAAATATTGAAACTTTAATTAGTGTCATGAGCATTTGGACAATCATCATGCCCCGACGTAAATTCCGCCGTCGGTTGGGGTGTGACAGATTGGTATCAGAGCCATGGCTATAGGGAATTAGGTTATTAGAAATGGTGACCTAGACTATGGCTTTAGGTGTCCAAACATGAGTATCTCGTGTCTTGCATGCTTATTACATATTACTCTATGTCCGTATATATATGCTACTTATTACTACCTTATTCTATTCAAGCCCCTAATCTCTTTCTCGTCACACACACCTACACTATAAATTTATACTACATTTGAAATTTCATTATTTTATATACTTTCAATTTTCAATTTCATCAAAGTTCAAGTTCTAAGTGACGGGCATGTAGTAACTGGAAGGGTGGACATTGGTAACCGATTTTTCCGTTTTGAAAGGCAATTCGTATAAACCTATGTCGACCGCTGGAAACGAATGCCGATCTGAGGAATTCTTGGTGATAATGTCTTACCTATTAGGCCAAAGCATGTCATACCAAACGTCACATGAACAAAAATAACTTCGATAAGTCGAGGTGATCATTTTAATTGGTTACCACTCAATGCTATGTTCATTTTGCAATTCAACATGATTTACTTTTCCTGTTTCATATTTTATTCCGCCAATTTACAATAATTGCAACATATGTTTCATGATTTCTTCCATGCCTATCACATATGAAGCCATTTTCATCATTTGTCTCACAATCTCTTTCACCTCAATTCAGCATGTCTGTTCATTTCAACGGTCGTCGTTCTGGAAATTCGGGACGCAAGATGGCTGCCCAAATAGCCAAGCAAATGGCTAAAGTCATCCCAGAAATGATGGTTCAAATCCAACAGAACCTCAACACGAATCAGAATAACCAAGCTGGCACTAATCCTACCCACTGCACCTTCAAACACTTCAACTCCTGCAAACCACCCGTCTTCTATGGGTCTGAAGGGGCTACTGGCCCGCTCCAATGGTACGAAAGCATGGAGAACACTTTTCTCAACAGCGACTGCCCTGAGAATTTGAAGGTTCGTCATGCTACCAGTGTCTTCCAAAAAGAGGCACTCACCTGGTGGAACAGCGAAAAACACACTCGGGGTTTGGATGCTGCCATGGCCTTATCTTGGAACGAAGTCAAGGAACTCATGAACCGTGAGTTCTGCCCTCGTAGCGAGATCATGAAACTCGAGGTTGAGTTTTGGGGACTGAAGCAAGATAGCGGAGAAAACTTAGCTTACAACACTCGTTTCAAACAGCTAAGTTACTTGGCTCCTCACTTGGTTGAACCTCTTTCTCGAGCCATCGAGAAGTACATTAAGGGTCTCCCGATTCAAATTCGAGACACCATGTGGGGTAGAAATCCTGAGACTCTCGCAGAGGCTATGTGTCTAGGTGCAATTCTTACTGATGATCATGTAGAAGCAGGGACACTATTCAGAAAGGGCGCTAAGAAATCATCTGACAAAGCCTTAACCGATTCACCTAAAGAAGTTAAGGCTGAGTCATCTGGTGCCAACAAGAAGAAGCGAAAAGCTAACAATCGCAACTATGCTATCATCACACCAGCCACACCCATAACCCAGGTTGCTCCTACTGCTCGGCCCATCAAAAAGCCATACACTGGGATCTTACCCCAGTGTAACACATGCAAATACCATCATCCTGCGACGATCGCATGTCGCCAGTGCCTCAACTGTGGTCGATATGGCCATTATACCAACCTTTGTCGCCAACCCTTGCGAGCCCAAGCTCAACAACCTTTTGCTCAACCCATGGCATTACCCAATGCTCCACCAATAAATAATGGGCGTGCTTGCTTTCAGTGTGGCGACCCGACGCATTTTCGTAATGCATGCCCCATGTTGACTATCGTGAACAACGCTCAAGCTAATCCAGTCAACCAGGGTGCACGTGGTCGTGCATACAACCTTAATGCTAACCAAGCTCAAGCCAACAACGAAGTGGTTAATGGTACGTTCCTTGTTAATAACCATTATGCCTCAATCTTATTTGATACTGGTGCCGATAAGAGTTTTGTTTCTATTGAATTCGAGCCCTTACTTGCTACTCCCCGAACCACCTTAGAGAAACCTTTCACAGTTGAAGTGGCAGACGGAAAACCCATCACCATTGACTCTATTATTCGTAAATGCACACTTAACTTCAACGAGCACGATTTCCCCATCGACCTTATACCTATGCAACTAGGTAGTTTTGATGTCATAGTAGGCATGGATTGGCTAACTCAAAATCGTGCCGAAATCATTTGTTTTGAGAAGGCTATTCGAATTCCATGTGTAGATGGTCAGGTTTTGATGATCTATGGTGAAACACCTTCTAAAGGCCTTAAACTCATGTCATGCACCAAAGCCCGCAAGTACTTACGCAAGGAATACATGGCATTCTTGGCCCATATTGTGAAGACAGATGTTAAGGAGAAGAAGATACAAGACATTCCAATCGCTCGGGATTTTCCTGAAGTCTTCCCTGAAGACGTATCTGGTCTTCCTCCTGTTCGACAAATTGATTTCCGCATCGATCTTGTACCTGGTGCAACTCCTGTGGCTAGGTCTCCTTATCGTCTTGCACCTTCCGAGATGCAAGAGTTGTCTAATCAACTCCAAGAGCTTTCTGACAAAGGCTTTATTCGTCCAAGTTCCTCACCTTGGGGAGCACCCGTTTTATTCGTGAAGAAGAAGGATGGATCATTCCGTATGTGCATCGACTATCGTGAACTCAACAAGCTCACCATCAAGAACCGTTACCCCTTACCCCGAATTCACGATCTCTTCGATCAACTTCAAGGTGCCAATTGTTTCTCAAAAATAGATCTTCGTTCTGGATATCATCAACTTCGTGTCCATGATGATGATATTCCAAAGACTGCCTTTCGTACGAGGTATGGTCATTTCGAGTTCACAGTTATGCCTTTTGGCTTAACAAATGCACCTGCAGTATTCATGGATCTGATGAATCGCGTTTGCAAGCCCTACTTGGATAAGTTCGTGATCGTCTTCATTGACGACATTCTAATCTACTCCAAATCAAAGTCTGATCACGAGCAGCACCTACGTCTAATTTTGGAACTCTTGTAGAAGGAACAACTATACGCCAAACTCTCGAAGTGTGAATTTTGGCTAAAAGAAGTTCAATTTTTGGGACACATCGTCAATGACAAGGGTATCCATGTAGATCCTGCTAAAATCGAAACCGTTAAAAATTGGAGTATTCCTACTACTCCTACCGAAATTCGCTCTTTTCTTGGTTTAGCAGGCTATTACCGACGTTTCATTTCAAACTTTTCCAAGATTGCTTTACCACTCACTGCTTTAACTCATAAAGGCAAGCCATTCGAGTGGGGTGCCAAGCAAGAGCAAGCATTTCAGACACTTAAACAAATGTTATGCGATGCTCCTATCCTAACTCTTCCCGATGGTAACGACGATTTTGTCGTCTATTGCGATGCATCAAACCAAGGTCTTGGTTGTGTTCTCATGCAACGAGGCAAGGTTATCGCTTATGCATCAAGGCAACTCAAAATCCACGAGAAGAACTACACGACGCACGATCTCGAGCTTGGTGCCGTCGTCTTTGCTTTGAAAATCTGGAGGAATTACTTATACGGTACTAAATGTGTGATCTTCACCGACCACAAAAGCCTTCAACACATCTTTGATCAAAAGGAGCTAAACATGAGACAACGCCGTTGGGTCGAGCTACTCAACGACTACGATTGCGAAATTCGCTATCATCCAGGCAAAGCAAATGTTGTCGCCGATGCTCTTAGTCGTAAAGACCATGTCAAGTCTATTCAACTCCAAAGCATTCATATTCAGTCGGATATCCAACTTCGTATCTTTGAAGCACAACATGCCTCAGTCACCGAGGGTAACATGTATGACGAGATGTCATGTGGTGCTGAACTTCAATTAGAAACCAAACCTAATGGTCTCCTATATTTCTTAAATCGACTTTGGATTCCTAATCGCAACGATCTTCGTACTTTCATCATGAGCGAGGCTCACAAGTCCCGCTATTCTATTCATCCCGGTGCAGACAAAATGTATCAGGATCTTCGTTGTCATTATTGGTGGCCCGGTATGAAAAAAGACATTTCTCTTTTTGTGGCTAAATGCCTCACTTGCTCCAAAGTCAAAGCCGAAGATCAACGACCTTCTGGCTTGCTTGAACAACCAGAGATTCCTGTGTGGAAGTGGGAAAACATAGCCATGGATTTCATCACTAAACTTCCACGCACTTCAAATGGTTACGATAGCATTTGGGTAATCATTGACCGGTTGACCAAATCAGCTCACTTCATTCCTATTCGAGAAAAGTATCAAGTTGAGAAATTATCTCGAATCTACATCAAGGAAATTGTGTGTCGTCACGGTGTGCCCTTGAGCATTATCTCTGATCGTGATGGTCGCTTTATCTCCCGCTTTTGGCGATCTCTCCAATCAGCTTTCGGTACTCGTCTAGACCTTAGCACCGCTTATCACCCTCAAACCGATGGGCAATCTGAACGAACTATCCAAACACTCGAGGATATGCTTAGGTCTTGTGTCATCGATTTCGGTGGCAATTGGGATTCACACTTACCTTTGATCGAGTTCTCGTATAATAACAGCTATCATACGAGCATCGGCATGGCACCTTTCGAAGCACTCTATGGTCGTAAGTGTCGTTCACCCATTTGTTGGAACGAGATTGGTGAAGCCCAAATCACTGGTCCTGAGTTAATTCAAGAAACTACCGACAAAATCCTACAAATCCGTGATAATCTTCTTGCTGCCAGGAGTCGTCAAAAGAGCTACGCTGATAAACGACGCAAACCCCTAGAATTCAAAGTCGGCGACTTGGTACTCCTTAAGGTATCCCCTTGGAAAGGAGTTGTCCGATTTGGAAAGAAAGGAAAACTAGCACCTCGTTACGTTGGCCCATTCAAAATCCTTAAAAGGATTGGAAAAGTAGCTTACAAGCTCGAACTACCTTCAGAACTCAATAATGTTCATCCAACCTTCCACGTGTCTAATCTTCGGAAATGCTTAGCTGATGAAAACCTCCATGTTCCTCTGGATGAAGTGCACATCGATGAAACTATGCACTTTGTAGAGAAACCCGTGGAAATCATGGACCGCGAAGTCAAACAACTCAAGCGCAGTCGCATACCTATTGTCAAAATCCGTTGGGAATCTAAGCGTGGACCGGAATTCACTTGGGAACGTGAAGACCAAATGAAAGCCAAGTATCCACACCTTTTTGGATCATCCTCCTCGTAATTAATTTCGGGACGAAATTTCATAAAGTAGGGGAGACTGTGACATCCGTATATTTTCCATATATGTAACCCGACTCGTTTCCATTATCCATGTAATTTCGACTTTTATTCAAGCAATAAATCTTTTGGTTCTTTATATATATATATACATACATTATTCGTACTAAGTCATGCCCGAGTCAACCCAATACGAGACCAACGGTTATTAATGGTTAACTCTAAATCTCTACAATGATGGTGGTACAATATTAAAGATTATGAAAGTTAAGCTTTTTATAATTTTATACATATATTCTTTTATAAATAGGTGGTTTGTAAATAGATGCGAATCAATTTTATTCTAACATTAAAGTTCCTTACCCCTTTTAATTATAGTTTCACTTTACAATTTAGATCATTAATTATTGAAACATAACAAATTAAAACCCCTTATTTGGTTTTCTCCATCTCACGTTTATATAATAACAAAACCAAACATCATTTATACATATTTAATGAATTAAATCACACTTCATAATATTAACTGGAAATCGAGTCAAGCCAATCTCTTTAATCCTAAGTCTCTCGACATCCACTTAAAAATCTCAATCCATTTAATTGTTCATTTATTTGTGATGGAAACAAAGTAAACAAAATCATATGGCTTTATTTTTTATTTAATGAACATATTGACTTAGGAGTAGGCTATCAAAATTTAATCCTCTATTTTATTTCTTTTGAAGAACCGTAGCCTACCCCCTCAAAGCATAGCAAAATCTCAAAGAAGATATTATCTCTGCAAGAAGTATAGCATACCCCTCAAAACATAGCAAAATCTCTTAGGAGATATTATCTGGAAATCTCGCCACCCACTTGTGCTCAAAATTTAATATATATTAGATAACTAGTGTGGATAATCTTGCCACTTACCTACCCCTGAATACATTTAAATTTCTATAAATAAAACCACCATACAAGCAAATAACCCACAAATGCTCCCATCTCTTGACGGTAGCCTTAAAACCTCCCAACACCCTTATTAAATATAATTCGTTCTTGCCTCTCCTAAAACATTTATAGTAGCTTAACTCAAGCCGAAACCATCTCTCAAATCCTTATTCGAAAAAAAAAAACATTTCAACTAAAAACTTATTTGAAGATTCAAGCGTGGAATCAACATTTTATACTACCCTTTCTCCTCCTTGCTTGCATTACGTAAGATGTCTTTCATTATTATTATTATTTTTTTCTTTCTATCGTTTTGAAATAGTCATGAAACCCCTCATGAGCCCCTCGTGTTAACCGTGATTTCTAAAGAAAACCACTAATCTTATATCTAACTAAACGTATACTTCTCAAATGTAAACACCTCGTGTGTTAATCCTAAAATAAAATTCATTAATTTATATTCATAGTTTTATTTTATTTGCATAAGACATTAATAAAATTTTGTTATATTAAAATGTGTCTCAAATTTATTCATTACACTTACTTCAATTATATTAAATATTATATCTAAAAGAACTACGCTAAGTTCGTTATCACTATAAGTATTTATAACTCTAACTAAAGTGAATTTTATATAAACTAAGTTGAGACTTAGACTTATTAAAAGTTAACTATTAGTAAAATATATATTTCTTTTGTAATAAATATATGTTCGTTTCGCTTTAAATAACGGACACAACTGGATACAAAAATAATATTTATCCAACTCACTCGAAATATAACTTGTAATTATGAAACTCGTTTACTTAAAAATTCAAATATACCTATATAGAATAAATATACTTTGATCAAAACAAATTATTATCACCAACGGTTAGATGGGTTAACTCGTTTAAAATGACTCGGTTAGTCCAAGTAGATGACTTAGACACTTGACTCATACCACTAAGACTTAAGGTGTCTTTATATAATTTAGGACACGGATAGGTGGTCTTCATATCACTCGGATCAATTTTATATTTCACTCACTGCTTCAGGTGAGTACTCATATCCCCTTTCATTTTAAAGTTTTGGGATGGAACATGTATACATATTCAAATATCAAATTCTTTATTCATTTTACAAATCATGCGATTTCATTCTATGTCTGTGTGTGATTACATGCTATATGTTGTGTTGGATATATGGTGTCCTGACCCGACAGATTAATGAACCCGACCGATATTGACCCGTAAGAGTTACACCCGGGTCAACGGACTATTAAATCTAATTAATTGTTAATTAGATATAAACGAACTAAATGGTGAATTAAATAAATATTAATTATTTATTTAAAACGACAAAACTATCGGTTCAAAAATACTCGCTAAACAAAAGACGAACCGATCAGTTGTTACCGGATTAACAGACTGGTCGGTTGGTGGATTAAAGGAGATCGCGACCGGGCCCAGTCCGTCTGGCCCCGGTCCGTGAATTTAATATTAAATGAGAAAAGGAGGAGGATTGAAAAAGATGTCACCAAAACCCTAATCTCCTCTCTCTCTCTCTCTCTCCCTGCGCCGAACCCGTCGAAGCCGGCTCCTCCGCCGCCGACCGCCGTCGCCGCCCAGCCTCCACCACCGTGATCCGTTCGTGATTTCCGATGGATCACCGTCTTGCCAGTATCTGTGCCCGACTCGAGAGCGAAGCAGTCGCAGCCCGAGCCGAAGCCGCAGCCCGAGCCGAAGCCGAAGCCGCAGCCCGAGCCGCCGCCGCGGCTCATGGCGCCGCCGCCGCTGCCCTTCACGCGCCGCCGCGCGACCACCGGCCGGTGGTTCTCGCGCTGCCGGCGCAGCCGAGACCACCGCGCCCGGTCACGTCGTCGTGGCCGGCGCCGCTCTACCCGTCCGCCGCCGCCGCCCCTCCTCCGATCTCCGGTGAGTCGTTCGTTGTGGGATCGGTCCCGGTGGCCATCCCGACGGAGAAGGTTTTGTCACCACCACCGGTGGTATCCCTACCACCGCCGCCGCCACTACCGCCGCCGCCGCCTGTCGCCGCCGCCGCCGATGCCGCCGTCGATGATCTGTCTCGAAGATTCGAGTCAGACGTCTCAGTTCGTCCTAGCGCGAGCCCGTTGAATCCGGGTGTCTCGAGCGGTTGCTCGGATCCCGCCAAGGTATATCTAATTTATTAGATATTTAATTATTTATTTATTTTAAATAAATATATTTTTCTGTGTTTGTCGTGTTTCGGTGATTGATCCTGTTACGGTTGCATCCGCGTTTTAATCGTTTCCGCTGCCAAATTAATTGTGAATTAATTTAATTAATAAATCGGTTTTAATAAAATTAAAATCGGTAACCCGGATCCCACTGTAACTCCCAACAGTGGTATCAGAGCCATTATCACCGCGCGCAAACCAGATTCGGTCTTTTCGTGACCGATAGTTCGCAATTTCGACTTAAATCCAAATTGCGAATTAGAATTAATTTAATTTGTTATTTTAATTCCATATATTATATTGTGTGTTACGGCCGACCCCTCTAATTTTGTGATCATGTATGAATGTCATGGCGTGATTTGTTTTTCTCTGTTTGGCCCAAGTTGTTGGCCCAATTGGTTGTTTTTGATTTTGGTTTATTGGACCCGGTTTTTGGGTTTCAAAGTTGTACAAATTTAGAGCTAGGTTACTAGAAGTAGTTTTAGTAATTGTAAATTTGTATGTAACCAAAAGTCGAAGACTGGACACACGCAAGAGGGATGTCAAAGCAAGTGGGAGCTGAACAGGATTCCAGATCGCACAGAGTTGCCATCTCGATCGTTCACCATTTCATAATTTAATTTATTTTAAAGTGTCCCATATGATCTCGCTTGTATGGCTCGAGTGAGATCAAGACCTTATGCCGTTTAACACACAATATGCCATTCGCGACAACTTAGTAATTTAATTAGGTTAAATTAATTTACTGGTCCCGAGTGGAGATAGGGTTTTATCGTTCGTGTCTGACGATGATTAAATATTAAAAGTAATTAATATCCCTATTTGGTAATTCTTTAAAACTGGTAGTTCGTGCCATCCTATCTCAAGTTGAACTTGGAACGTATTTACCGGAGCATCAGTGTTGGAGTATTTCAACACCGCACTTGGTGCCGAGGGTACCTTCTAAGGTGAATGACATTGGAGTATTTCAACACCGTGTCATCACATCGACCATTTAGGACTACTATCGCTTTAAACGTATATGTTCGTGGTGTTGGAGTATTTCAACACCGCGCCACGGATGTGTACTGCTAAAGTGGGCACGGATGAGGCTAAACGTATCGCAAAATACAATTGTATGTATATAGCGGCCTCATACCGAGAGTTGTGACTTGAGTCTCACAATTGACAATCGTTGTCAGTTTGTTTACACGGTTTTGCTCCTGAGGCTCATTTGGCGGTCTCAAGTGATCTCGTCTAAACGAATTCTCATTTCCTTAAAATAAACCTTACCAACTTATTTTAAAGAAAAATAAACATCGAAAATACTGATTAAATTTACTTTGCTTATTTTCAGAAGGCTAAAGAAAACTCACCACCATTAAGTTCAATGGTACAACTCGACCCCTTCACTGAGTCTGGCTTTCTCGCATGGCAGACAACCCTGAGGAACCTTTTAAGGCTCTTCGGGAAACTCTATGTCATTGACCGACCGATCGCGAGTATTCCATCTTACTTGCTAAATGAGAACTCGCGGTCTGAGCTCCAAAAGCACACTGACGATGATAAGGACGTCACTGACCTGATGTTATCTAGCATGACTCAGGATTATCGGTACAATTTCATGGGGATGTCTGCTTATGACATCATTCGTAAACTCAAGGATTTATTTGAATTGAGTCAGAGGACTGGGCGAGCTGATGCACTTTCACAATTTGTGAACTGCTCTATGGCTAACGACTCCTCTCCATACGATCATGTCATGCTGATGAAAGTGTATCGTGACAGACTGATCGGCCTTGGCTACTCCATCTCTGACGGGATGGCTCTTGATGTAGTACTCAGATCTTTGCCAGAACATTATCGTATTCTTGCGATTAATTGTTCGGCTCAGTCGATCGAGGAGGTTATTCCGTTGATACCCAACGTGAAGATCAGGACCACGCCCGACGTGCTCAAGGTTACGAAAACAAAGATCTCCAAAGCCAAGAAGGTTAAAGAGGGCAAAGGCAAGAAACCACAGGTTCAGCCTCCTGAGGAGCGCCTGTGCTATGAGTGCAACAAAATGGGACACTGGCGTCGCAACTGTCCTGTTTATCTTGCAAAGCTGAAGATGACCAAGAACTCTAATATGGGTTGCTCATCAGGTATTTCAATAAATGTTATTGAACTTTTCACTGTTTCCTCCAATTCATGGGTATTTGATACTGGATGTGGTTACCACATTGTTAATGTTTTGCAGGAACCTGAGAAGTGGAAGAAGACAGAACGAGGCCGCATGGACCTCATCGTTGGTGACGGGAAGAAGGTCCCAGTACTTGCTACTGGAACATTTTCTTTTTCATGTTCTTCAGGCCTTGTAGTTAATTTGATTAACTGTTTATATGCACCTGGTTTATCCAGGAACATTATTTCTGTCTCTTCATTGTTTGAACAAGGATTTCGGTATAAATTTAATGGAAATATGATTTCTGCTTACCTTAATGATATCTTTTATTTCGAGGCTAAACCTCAACATGGAATATATGAGATAGATGTTCAAACAAACGACCAGCTCTGTCATGTTTCTAAAAGAAACAAAGCTGATAGTAACGAATCCTCGTTATGGCACCATAGACTTGGTCACATAAGCAAGGCCCGCATCAAGAAGTTGCAAACTGCTGGCATTCTCGAATCCCAAGATGCAGATTCCTTTGATGAATGCGAGTCATGCTTATCTGGTAAATTAACCAAGTCACCCTTCACCCACACAGGTGAACGGGCCCAAGGTTTGTTAGGCGTTATTCACACCGATGTGTGTGGACCCTTTCGAACCGAGACGAGAAATCGTGAACGGTACTTCGTGACTTTCATCGATGACTACAGCAGATATGCCTATGTCTATCTGATGAAACACAAACATGAAACTTTTGAAAAGTTCAAAGAGTTTCAAAACGAAGTACAAAATCAGCTAACTCGAACTATTAAAATACTTCGATCAGATAGAGGCGGTGAATACCTAAGCGCTGAATTCCTAAATCATCTGAAGGAATGTGGAATCGTTTCACAACCTACTCCACCTGGCACACCCCAGTTAAATGGCGTTAGTGAGAGGAGGAATCGAACTCTGCTTAACATGGTTCGATCGATGATGTGCAGGACAACCTTGCCGCATTCCTTTTGGGGATATGCCATCTTAACCGCCGCTCGCCTAATAAATCTGGCACCGACCAAGAAAGTAGGGAAGACCCCATATGAGATATGGCATGGTTCTCTTCCCAAACTTTCATACCTCAGGGTATGGGGATGTGATGCTTATGTCAGCAGTGATTCTGATAATAAGCTCGATCCTCGAGGCGAAAAGGTAACTTTCGTTGGATACTATGGTAATACCGGTTATTACTTCTACCATCCCGATGCAAACACTGTTTCCATCAAGCGGAAAGGTAAATTCCTTGAGAAAGAATTTCTCACTCGAGGAACAAATAGTGATCCAGTGGATCTTGAAGAAATTCGAGATTCACCTAACCCTGAAGCGGTCGCTGTGTCTGACCGACAAGTTGTTGTCGCACCATCAGACCCAAACACAAGCACAAGCGTTCGTAGGAGCGGAAGAACACGACATGAGCCTGATAGATACCTTGGATATCATGAGGCCTTCGATGTTCTATTAATAGCCGATTCTAACGATGAACCTATTAATTACAAAGCTGCTATATCAAATCCGGAATCTGATAAATGGCTTGAAGCCATGAACGCTGAGATGCAATCTATGCGTGACAATCACGTCTGGGACTTGATTGAGCTACCCCCCGGTACACGGGCAGTAGGGAGCAAGTGGATCTTTAAAAGAAAAACTGACATGCATGGAAATGTGCAAACCTACAAGGCACGGCTTGTAGCGAAAGGTTTCACTCAAACTCAAGGGATTGATTATGATGAGACCTTTTCGCCCGTTGTCATGATCAAATCGATCAGGATTCTCCTTGCCATAGCCGCATACCATGACTATGAGATATGGCAAATGGACGTGAAAACCGCCTTCCTGAACGGACAACTCGAAGAAGATGTCTATATGGTTCAGCCTGATGGTTTTGTCGATCCAGAGAATCCAAACAAGGTTTGCAAGCTTAGCAAGTCCATTTATGGACTCAAGCAAGCATCTCGAAGCTGGAATCTTCGTTTTGATCAGAAAGTCAAAGAGTTTGGCTTTGAACAAAACAAAGATGAGC
This sequence comes from Deinandra increscens subsp. villosa, assembly GCA_039602395.1. Classification (NCBI taxonomy): domain Eukaryota; kingdom Viridiplantae; phylum Streptophyta; class Magnoliopsida; order Asterales; family Asteraceae; genus Deinandra; species Deinandra increscens. Next base: position 22,412 of record JBCNJP010008389.1, read on the forward strand.
CTTGTGTCTACAGAAAGGCAAGTGGGAGCGCTGTATCGTTCCTCGTACTGTACGTGGACGATATACTGATCATAGGAAACAACATACCCATGCTTAACGAAGTTAAGAAGTGGCTTTCATCTTGTTTCGCTATGAAAGACCTTGGAGAAGCCGCTTATATTCTGGGAATCAAGATTCACAGAGATCGATCTAAGCGCCTTTTGGGACTCAGTCAAAGCACATACATAGATAAGATCATAGCTCGGTTCAATATGAGTAACTCCAAGAAAGGAGCAGTTCCCATGACTAAGGGAACAATATTGGACAAATCTCAAGCACCTAAAACGGAGCGCGAGATAAGCCAAATGGCATCGATCCCATTTGCCTCTGCTATTGGATCTATCATGTACGCCATGCTCTGCACACGACCGGATGTCTCGTATGCATTGAGCGTGACAAGTCGGTACCAACAGACGCCAGGGCTAGCTCACTGGACGGCTGTAAAGAACATACTGAAATACTTGAGAAACACCACTGACATGTTTCTCGTATTCGGGGGTGTTGATGAGGAGCTCACTGTAAGATGTTACACTGACGCCAGTTTTCAGACTGACCGAGATGACTCTCGCTCACAGTCAGGATTCGTATTCACTCTTAACGGAGGGGCTGTTTCTTGGAGAAGCTCAAAACAGCCAGTAGTAGCTGATTCTACTACTGAATCCGAATACATAGCCGCCTCAGAAGCTGCTAAAGAAGCCGTGTGGATGAAGAAGTTCATATCCGATCTCGATGCTATGCCAAGTATTAGGCAACCCATCGAGATGCTGTGCGATAACACAGGCGCTATAGCTCAAGCCAAAGAGCAACGGTCCCATAAGATGGCCAAGCACGTACTGAGGAAATTCCACTACATAAGAGAAGTAGTCGACAGAAATGAAATCAAGATAAGCAAAGTACACACAGATCAAAACTTAGCTGATCCCTTCACTAAGCCTATGACTCAGGAGACTCATATACGCCACAGAGAAGCGATAGGGCTTAGATTAGCTAAAGACATGTTTTGATTCAGTATTTGGATGTATGAACACCAACGGTTATCTATATTATTCTTATTCCATCTGTTTTATGCAATAATGAATTACATAACTGTGTTCAATATTTGTACGTTTAATCCATGGACAATAAGTTCTTGTCCTAAATGTCCGTAGTCGATTAGTAAGTGGGAGCTATACTAAAGTAAGACTATTGTGACTGGTTGAACTTTAAAGTTGTTTAACGTTCAAACTCACAGACCTCATTGGTGAATGACGTTGGACGTAACTCGCATCATGCAACGCAAACATGGAAAACTTGCCTGCTTGATTAAATGCATGCTCTAATGTATCCTTAGACCTGAGACGCATATTCGAACTCCTCTCTACTAAAGAACATTCTTTGATTGTAGCCTAACGTTGTCGCGTAACTGCCAGCCATAACGGCTACTTTTGGGAATGGCTCTGAGGTTTAGTGGGAGTTGTATGCCTCAACAAGGGATTCTGTACTCTTGCTTCGGCAACAGTTAGACATAAAGGCGCCCTCGTTGATTCCAAGTGATAAGTGTGAGGCCTCACCCAAACTTACTGTGTGTTTGTTGGATCACTTCGAATTGTATCGAGAATGAAAATCGATGAATAAAACATGGGAGTCCATGTCCCATAATTCATCAATGTCTTATACAGAAAGGAACATATGACAATGAATGCACAAGTCGTGAGTCTGCTTGATGGTCAAATCAGATATACTTTGGCAAACGACTTAAAGTGTCAATATTAGTTGGTGTGGCTATGCATAGCTAGAGTGCCTCTGGCTGCGCTCGTTGAACTGTCGCGTTCAGTCCAAGTGGGAGACTGTTGGATATATGGTGTCCTGACCCGACAGATTAATGAACCCGACCGATATTGACCCGTAAGAGTTACACCCGGGTCAACGGACTATTAAATCTAATTAATTGTTAATTAGATATAAACGAACTAAATGGTGAATTAAATAAATATTAATTATTTATTTAAAACGACAAAACTATCGGTTCAAAAATACTCGCTAAACAAAAGACGAACCGATCAGTTGTTACCGGATTAACAGACTGATCGGTTGGTGGATTAAAGGAGATCGCGACCGGGCCCAGTCCGTCTGGCCCCGGTCCGCGAATTTAATATTAAATGAGAAAAGGAGGAGGATTGAAAAAGATGTCACCAAAACCCTAATCTCCTCTCTCTCTCTCTCCCTGCGCCGAACCCGTCGAAGCCGGCTCCTCCGCCGCCGACCGCCGTCGCCGCCCAGCCTCCACCACCGTGATCCGTTCGTGATTTCCGATGGATCACCGTCTTGCCAGTATCTGTGCCCGACTCGAGAGCGAAGCAGTCGCAGCCCGAGCCGAAGCCGCAGCCCGAGCCGAAGCCGAAGCCGCAGCCCGAGCCGCCGCCGCGGCTCATGGCGCCGCCGCCGCTGCCCTTCACGCACCGCCGCGCGACCACCGGCCGGTGGTTCTCGCGCTGCCGGCGCAGCCGAGACCACCGCGCCCGGTCGCGTCGTCGTGGCCGGCGCCGCTCTACCCGTCCGCCGCCGCCGCCCCTCCTCCGATCTCCGGCGAGTCGTTCGTTGTGGGATCGGTCCCGGTGGCCATCCCGACGGAGAAGGTTTTGTCACCACCACCGGTGGTATCCCTACCACCGCCGCCGCCACTACCGCCGCCGCCGCCTGTCGCCGCCGCTGCCGATGCCGCCGTCGATGATCTGTCTCGAAGATTCGAGTCAGACGTCTCAGTTCGTCCTAGCGCGAGCCCGTTGAATCCGGGTGTCTCGAGCGGTTGCTCGGATCCCGCCAAGGTATATCTAATTTATTAGATATTTAATTATTTATTTATTTTAAATAAATATATTTTTCTGTGTTTGTCGTGTTTCGGTGATTGATCCTGTTACGGTTGCATCCGCGTTTTAATCGTTTCCGCTGCCAAATTAATTGTGAATTAATTTAATTAATAAATCGGTTTTAATAAAATTAAAATCGGTAACCCGGATCCCACTGTAACTCCCAACATGTTGAACTATGGTTTTTATATGCAAATTCAATTTTCAAGCGTAATCATTAACATACAAGCCTATGGTAACAATGATGGATCCATTGGACTGACAACCCACCTGAATTTGACCGGTTTGGCATTCGGGTGATTAAAACCTATTTCATTAACTTAACTTGCGGGTTAAGGGCGCTAGTCAACAAAGGTTTGGTTATGCACATTCAAATTCAATATTGGTTTATTCATACATGCTTGAGTCTACATTTGACATTTGAATCGCTTTCAATATACTATATGTAATTATAACCCTATGTTTACTCACCAACTATTTTTAGTTGAGCCTCTCTATTTTATACATGTTTCAAGACATGCAGTGTGAGCCATACTTGATTGATGCTACATCTAGGATGCTTTGGACCTAGTTAAATCAATTAAGACTTTATCTTTTGTGTATTTGAACCTCATGTTTGAATTGAAATTTGGTAATGATTAAATATTGAAACTTTAATTAGTGTCATGAGCATTTGGACAATCATCATGCCCCGACGTAAATTCCGCCGTCGGTTGGGGTGTGACAGAACTCTATGAAAAACTATTTCTTATAAACCACCCAATAAATTACCTTCCTCCTCAAGAGCTCCAAGAGAAATCTAAAACTAAAAAAAAACAAAAAACAAATCCAGAGCAAAAATGAAATTATAATAAATGAAGAGCTTCTTGGCTCAGATCTGTGTGGTAATTCATGTCATACAAATCCTTATTGGCTGCAAAATTATTGCCCTGCCAAGATTTAGAATTCGTCCAAACCACTTTACAGATTTTTCATCATAGCCAGAACCCACTTCACAGATTTACATCATAGACAGTGAGACAGAAACCATAAAGATTGAGCATCAGCCTAAACCCCGCTGACATTACTCAGATGAACCACAAAGTGTCGTTTACAACCATATTTAAATCGATTTGAATAGGCGACAACGTCAAAACGACGGCCACCAAGGAGCCAATCCTTCTTGGCTCAGATTTACATCATCATAGCATTTCATGTTAACCGGAAGCAACCAGAATAGGGGCCAATAAGAGGGAACAAAGATTCATAATCAGATTATCACAGGAAACCTTCTAAAGTCAAATCTGCAAATGAAGAGCGGCTGAGATTAGTTCATCACATTCATCGATTTCATCAGATTCGTGACATCCATCAGCTTTGCAAATCATAGCAAATCATAACCAAAAGCATCGTAAATGTAGGCATCAAAACCATACAGAAGCCAAGATTGCCAAAATCCAACGATGGAACCATAGGTAAACCGTAAATCAAGCCGACAAAGGCATCTACGCAGAAAGGGTAATTAATCATCGGCGCTTCAATGGGTTTAGTGAAAAGGGGGAATCTCCATAGAAAACTCCTATTCCCCATGAACCCTTATTATCCTCCTGACAACTGAGTAAATTATTCTAATAATTCAAATTAGGGTTACTGGTTACTGAACAAGTATAGAAGATGTAAAAAAAACCCCAAAACAGCTACACAACATAAACGACATAAAAAGAGGGTGCACGTTTGATAAAACGCCACCCCATTGTCGTGCACGCGCCACCGGAAATCCGAACGATTTCACAAACCAAGTCTGCTGACAAACAAAAAATGCACAGAGGATAATTAACCATCGGTGCTTCAACGCCCAGGCGGAGCAGCCATGGCCGCTTCAACAACCTAGGCGGAGCAAACCGAGCACAAACCATCACGTACCTCATATCTGGCCATCGACGGCCGTAAACGGCGCGCTGTTCTGGAGACAACCATCAATGGTTATTTCGGATCTATACAACGTCATAGGAAAAACAAACAGAACCGGCCATACTCTAAAAACCCTTCGCCGGTATGCCGTCGATGAGAGAAACGTAAGAACGGCGATGAAAGAAACAGACCACAAACCATCACGTACATCGACGGCCGTAAATGGTAACCGATCGTCTTTCTTTCTTAGAGAGAGAAAGAAATCGCTGAAAGAGAGAAAGCTTGGATATTGTGTGAAGGAAGGGAGAAGCAGAGAATGTGAGACTGGCGTATATCATAAGCCACCCACAGTCAATCTCATCAGTATCAAAAAGGAAAGCTACTTGTACATATGGCATCTCTTGTTGTAACACACACAAAACATGCATTAGGGGTTGTAATTTGCGCTGCAAGAGTTGTACAATCGTTGTCATGCATCAGGGGTTGTAATTTGCGCTGTAAGAATTATACAATGGTTGTTAAATGTTATATAGAGTAATATATATATATATATATATATATATATATATATATATATATATATATATAGGGAGAGGATCATTTGAGAACTAATTGGGTTTGAGAACTAAAAAGAACTAATCTTAGCCACTAGTTTATATATATGGAAAACCCCCCATGAATTTGAATGCTCCCCCCTTGAAAATTAGTGGCCAAAATTGGTTCTCAAAAGTTCTCAAAAGAAAAAGTTCTCATTTGAACCTAACCCTATATATATATATATATATATATATATATATATATATATATATAGGGGAAAGATCTATAGAAAACCAATAATTATCCAGAAAACCAAAAAACCAACCTTTTTTTCTCTATAACTTCTTCATATATTAATATTTTTTAAAAATAATTTCACCAAAAATTCTATAATTTTATTAGCTTTATTTATGGGAAAAAAAAAATTTAAAAAATAAAAAGTTTAGTGATTTTTTATTATTGCATCATGCAATAGTACCAATAGTATTGCATAATGCATTATAATTAAAACTACTTAAAAACAAGAGACTTAACTTAAATATGAATGTGGTTTATGCGAATAATGTAAAAAACAAAGAATTGACATTCATAAACCAATTTTATATTATTGTTGCATAGTGCAATATTAATTTCAAGCTAAAATTCGAATTTTATTTTATTTTTAAAAAAAACTCGAAAACGTTTTTAAAGTTTTTTCTTTTTCCAATATTCTTAAAATCATGAAAGAAACATATAAAAAAAGTTTAAAAAAAATAATTTTTTTCCTTGGTTTTTTGGTTTTTTATAAAATATTGATTTTCTATAGAACCCAACCCTATATATATATATATATATATATATATATATATATATATATATAATTTACTTTTAAATATATGAATCTTAAAATGATGGGTCCTTTCCAATTTCCATCACATATCTCTAACATACTCAGAATCCTTTGATTCCTTTTAACCGAATGACCGTTAGGGGCTGTTTAGTTCGTCTTAATGGCGTCTTAATGCTGACCGAATAAGACATTTGAGCATATGATGGTGTTTGTTTGTCCTTGCACCTTCTGACCGAATAAGACAATCCTGTCTTACCGAAAAAGCCACAAAAATGAAGCTGTTCGATCCAGACGAGGGCTGAAGGAAGGAAGGAAAGACGAACGAGGGGCTGGGAACGAAAAAAAACGTGACGGGAGGGGCTGGGAACGGAAAAAAACGGACGGGAGGGGCTGGAAACGAAAAAGAAACGTGAGGAACAACAAAAAACGAAACTTGTGCTCGCCCCCCAGTTTTCGGAGCCGCAGGACGTGCGGACGGGAAGGCAGATTTCACCAAATTTGCACCCCCCCTGCGCGCGGGTAGATACCGGAGTAAAACACCACATAAGAACTTAACATTTCATGTAGGTTTTCATATATAAGTTAACTATGTTTTTGTTCCCACATCAATGTGGGACAAACTAAAATGAAAGAAAAAAAGTAGAGTTTTTATTCCCACACCAATATGGGACAAGGTAATAAAGGAAAACTTTGGTGTTTTGTTCTCACACCAATATGGGACAAGCTAAATTAAAGAAAAAATGATTTTTTTTGTTTTGATTATATAATCATTCAGACGTCCAAACAAACAGCACATTATGATTCAGCACCTTATTGATTCAATATTTATTTACCATACAGACAGCTTATTCATTTAGCACCAAATGAAACAGACGAACCAAACAGCCCCTTAGTCTCATATAAAAAAGATTGTTAACCGAATGACCTTCATTCTTATATAAAGAAAAAAAAATGTAAGTTTAGCAATATAATTCATTCTAGAAAAACATATAATTTGTATATTAATTATTCTAGAATGAATATAGAATACTAATTTTCAATAATAGCTCCACTTCGGTGGATTAATACGCGTTGACACCCTTTCGTGTGGCCCCACTTATCATTTCCTCTCTCTCCAAAACCCTCTTCCGTCTTCTTCTTCTTCTTCCATCTTCTTCTCCAAAATTAAATTAGCAGAAAACTCATTCTTAAAATCAATTCCAAAAATTCTTCACTGATGAACAACCACCGCCATTTTCCATGAATCTCCCATGCAAATTCTCACATCCAATTAACGATCTCTATCCCCATTCCATCCTCAATTACCAGAATCTCCCCACCTTCGTCGGAGCTAACCACACCTCCGCCCGATTCTGCTCCAGGTAGCATCCATCTTCCAAAACCCTAACTCGATCTCAATCAATACATTTCAATTCAATTCAATCCTTTTCAATTTGTTTTACAATTCACTCACCGGTTTCCGATGGAACTGGCCGCCGGAAAACCCGGCTTCCTCCGAAACATCGTCGTTAGGTTTTTATTATTTTCTCTTCTCGTCGTCGGCGTCCGATTCGCTTACGTCATCACAATCAGAGGCGAATCATGTCGCCTCGGTGATGATTTCTGTTTCCTCTCATCCTCCGCCTCGCCGGAAAATCATGACATAGTCACGGCCGCCGGCGGACGTATCGGTTCCTCTTCCGTTACTCTCAACCCTACCGCCGCCGCCTCGCCGGAGTTCCGAAAACGCGTTATGTTCTACATCACCGTGTTTCAGGATCTAATCGTCGACGGATTCCTTTCCACGAAATCGAAATCTCTCTGCGTCGAAACGCCCGTCGGCGACGACGTGTACGCGCTGAGAGAGATCGGCGTCGATGATTCCGTCGGAATTCACAAAAAAGCTTCAAAACCGTTAGTAATCAACGGATTAGGTCATCGGAATCCTTTCGAGGACAACACATTCGATTTCATATTTTCCGGCGATTCAGCGTTGGACAAATCGGAGAAGGCGGCGGAGTTCGCGTCGGAAATCGAACGGACGCTTAAACCCGACGGATACGTCGTCGTTCACACCGCTTCAATAGATACATACAGTTTCAATTCTTTCATTCGTTTATTCAATTCTTGTTCCTTCATTCGTTCCCGTAAAATCGACGGATTCGGTTCCGAAAACCCCCAAATTCATGAAATCGTCATGAAGAAACAAACCGGCGTCGAAACGACGTCGTTTTCCAACACAAACAGATGCTCAGTAGTTCCAGGGTATAAACAAGAACTATTGAAAAAAGCTGAGCCGTTGATCGAATCCGAGCCGTTGAAACCCTGGCTCACGTTAAAGAAAAACATCCAAAATGTGAAGTATTTGCCATCAATGGCTGATATCAATTTCAAACAGCGATATGTTTATATCGATGTCGGTGCTCGAAGCTACGGTTCGAGCATCGTTAGCTGGTTCAAAAAACAGTACCCGAAACAGAACAAGACGTTCGACATTTACGCGATAGAAGCCGACACGCATTTCCACGACCAATACCGAAACAAGAAAGGGGTCACATTGTTGCCATATGCGGCGTGGGTGAGAAACGAGAGCTTAGTGTTCGAAATCAATCAAACCCCGGGTGACGAAAACGTTGTAAAAGGGCGGGGAATGGGTCGAATCCAGCCCGTCAAATCGGGTGGCGGGATCGTGGGTTCGACTGATGTGATACAAGGGTTTGATTTCGCTGACTGGTTGAAAAACACGGTGACCGAGAAGGATTTCGTGGTGATGAAGATGGATGTGGAAGGGACCGAGTTCGATTTGATCCCGAAGTTGATCGAATCGGGTGGGATTTGTTTGATTGATGAAGTGTTTCTTGAGTGTCATTATAACCGGTGGCAAAAATGTTGCCCGGGTGTGAGGAGTCCTAAGTATGAGAAGAGTTATGGGCAATGTTTGGATCTGTTTAGATCTTTGAGACAACAAGGTGTTCTTGTGCATCAATGGTGGTAATTGGTACCCCTTGTGTTACATGAAAATGTTGTAGTTTTCAAGTTTTCTATTAATTTTGCAAGAAATTAAAGTTTGTTTATGGGAATGAGAAGTAATCTGTTTCCAGATTGTATTCATTGATCAAGTTCAATGTGTTGTATGATATATTCTTGATGGGCAAATAACTCCAAGAATTTGATGTCACTAATCATTCGGTTGTCATTTTATATTGACTATTTAAATAAATGGAATCAATACTTTTTAACGGTATAACGGCAATAATTGATTGGCTTTTTAACGGTAATAACGGCAATAATTGATTGGCGTCAAAACTTAGGGTATTTGTTATGGTTCTCTCTAGCTAGCTAGGGAGACGGTTCGGGAGTCTCGGGATCGTGGGAACATCATAAACCGGTGTTCGGGAGAGAAAATTGAGACAGGGTTTGGGAGTCTTGGAAGTGGGAAATGGGGTTTGGGCACCGAAAGATGGAGGGGTTTGGGAGAGAAAAATGGAGGGTTTTTTAAGGTTTGGGAGAGTGGGAAGAGTGGGAGAATCATAATCCACTAATTTGCCCTCCCGATCCCGACTCTCCCGAACCCTCTCCCGAACTAGCACGGGAGAACCATTACCTCCCTTATACGTAGGGATGGCAATGGGGCGGGTTTGGGCGGGTTTGAGTAATCCCAACCCCGTACCCGGTTATAAAAGTCTGTCTCATACCCGGCCCAAAACCCGTCAGGTTAACTATTAATTTATATTTATCACAATTATAATAAAATATCTCAAATAACTAAACATATATAAGTTAAAAATTATGTAAATCAATGTTTTTTACAAATAACTTAGTATTATAGATAAAAATAAAACTTGATGGGCAAATAGCTCCAAGAGTTTGATGTGACTAATCATTCGGTGTCATTTTATATTGACTATTTAAATAAATGGAATCAATACTTTTTAACGGTAATAACGGCGATAATTGATTGGCTATCATGTTTCTGAAAGAAAACTTATACAGTTATACATTAACCATATCACCCGGTTCAGAAGGATACAATCACTATAAAAAAAACCTCTCTGAAATCGAGATAGAACCGAGCTTTAAGGCTATTCGTAGTGGGGCGTCATATTGCAAAAATAGGCAACATGACGCGACGTCCCTGTACCGCCCCCGGGGTCATGTTAGCAATGGAAGTGAACGGCGTAAGGTACATGGCGCCCCTCATTTCATGTCTTTTTTTTTCTTTTTTTTTTTTGGTTTTTTTCCTATTGGTTCTTCCATTTTCATAACCCCTCATCCTCATAACCCCTCATTACACACCTTACCTCATAACCCCTAATTTTCATGTCATACGCCACATGGCACATAACCTCACATGAAAAAGAGTTAGTTACCACTACGGATAACCTAAAAGACCCCTACCTTTAACCCTATTTTTTATACCATTAACCAAAACATCAGTCACAAAATCAATACTTAAAAATGACATTTTAATGCTTTTCAAATTTGGGTTGCTTACCTTGACACCTCTTTATGTGTTTTTTACTCAATTGAGCACTTTAATAACGTCCAAATTTGATAACATGGAGATGGGTCCCACACTTGATGTGGCATATATGGATGGGGTTGGGTTGGGTGTATGTGTATATTTGTATTGAGATAGTTGTAAAGTATGATGATTGATCAAATGTGGTCATGTGAACTGTGACATGTGTATTACTTTGGCAACAACTCAGGATTTATTGCAATATGCATTTTATAGTTGGGGGTCTTAAAAAGAATTGTAGTTCTAAAAGTATAATTGAAAACTTATTGTATTCGGTATAAGAAAAAAGAAGTACTTTATGTTGAAATGTAAATACCTCGAAGAAAAAAAACAAATCAAAACCATACATTTTGATTTATAATAATTAAATTTTACTACCTACACATTGCTCCAGGGATAAAACGGTTAGACAAAATAATGGCATCGTCAAAACGTAATGTAACAAAATAAAAATACGAAAAATATACAACAATGTTAAAATTGAAAACTTAGTTCAATATATCAAAAAAATAGATATCTAAAGTGAACGGTGTAAAATTAAAAATGAAACGCATTTAAAATTGATTTAAAATGAGTTAAAAATGATATAAAAGTTAATAATAAAAACTATATATTGAATAAAACGTCTCTTTCACGACCCTTCCCCCCCCCCCCCCCCAAAGGCGTGAGAATTTTTACGCTGAAAGAGGAAGACATTGTGTGGGTTGTGTAATGATGTTAGGGCTTGAAATGGGCTTTATCTCACTACACAACATTAGTTTTCAAGTCCCTTGCCACGTAAGATGCCACACGGCGATAAACACCCAAGAAAGAGGCTTGAAAACCTTAAACCATTACAGATAGCCTTAATTGGATATCTTCTATACTCAGGTAGCGTTTGGTATGCAAGAATTGATGGTGAAATGGAATTGGTCATTACGTTGGAATGAAAAATAACGTGTTTGGTAACACATTAGAATGAAATGGACCATTACATAAGAAATGTGTTTCCGTCCATTTATAAAAATTTTCATTCCTTATGGGTGAGGTGTTTTTCTTCCATTCCCTCAAATGATATAGTGAAACTTTTATTCGGTTTGATTTTTTCTTAAAACTTTTACGAAAAAAATTTAAGAATAAAAATATAAAATTAAAATAAGTAATATAATAAATATAAAATAAAGACTAAATATAATAAATAAAACCAAAAAATAAAAGTAAAAGAAAATTTTTAAATAAAAAATAAAATAAAACATAACAATTAAAATATTTAATAAAAATAAATTAATTAAAAGTTAAATATATAATATAAATATAAATCAAATATATATTTTTAAATAGAAATGTTGGTAAAACTGTATTCGATTACTTCATTTTTACTAACTATTAAACAACACAAAACAATGATTTATTTCATTCCACATGAAAATCAAACTGGATGATGAAATGGTAATGATTCATTTTATTCCGTCGCTATTCCATTACCTTGTTCATTTCATTCCCTCGTTCATTCTATTATCACATACCAAATACACCTTCATTCAATGATTTCATTCTCACTTGGCTTATTTCCGCTCTTTCTTTTTCACCCAACTTTTTTATAATTTTATTTCTTGGTTTCTTTGTCTTTTAAGATGTGTATTTTAATATTAAGAACGTAATTTTTTAGTAATTGCTTAAATAAGTTTTTTTACTGTGTCATTATAGATGAAAAAATTGTTAGTCTTTTGACCCTTTTATTTTGAAATTATTTTTTCTTTTTATAACTTTCAATTGTTTGTTTCTTTACCTTTTTAAAGGGAGAAAAATTACGATTTTCGTTTATTTTTAAATGTCATTTTTTATGTCTTAATTTTTTCCTACGATCAATGTTCACTTTGTTAGGTTTTTTATTACAAGTGACAGGTTAAACTTATTTTGTAATTGTGGTAAAAGTTTTTTCCAATTGTATTTATATTTTTAATTCTATTTCTATTCCGCTCGAGAATAAATTTCCATTTCTATTCTATTTTTACTTTTTACTCGATCATGCCGTGTACGTTGCGTTCTAGTTTTTATTACAAAATAACCTATTCATTTTAACTTCCTTTTTATACATTGGATCTTCGCTGTAATACACGGTTCGATAACTACTTGTTAGCATTAAAAGAAAAGATAAACTAAAAAAAAACTATCTTCATCCTCTTTCTCTTCTGAAAATCATATCAAAGTTGCGGTGCTTTGCTTTTCTGGCAACAATCAAAGACAACCAGCATCTAGTAGTATACACAGGTAAGGTATGGGTTTTCTTATCTATGGTGAGTTTCTTCGTAAGAATAGTCTTCGGGTCCTATACTCGCGGATGAAGATAATCGTTGGGCTAGTGGTTCATCAGTGATCCAAATTTTTTCATTAGAAAAAAATTAAAAAAAATCACCTTCTATTTATTTTATAGTATTTGGTACTTTTTTTCTTGCGAGTTATACATCCGATCATATAACTAATGTGATTTTTTAATATAAAAACCGAGTCATCAGAACATAACTTTGACTCTTTATTGGTTTAACTCATCATGCTTCTTCTTCTTTAGACTTTTCATACATACTTTTTTGATGGAGCCATTAAAAAAAATCTTCATTTGAAAAAAATACAAGGAAAATAGTTATAAAACCTATAAAAATTGTTTAACTATAGATCATGTGCTTCCTAAAGCCCACAAAGATGTACTTCTTTGACCCTTTTGATTTTTTTTCTCGTTTTTTATATTTGTAACAGCATTTTCTGTTTATTTAAAGCCATCACATGCCAACATATTTAAATTTTTTGATTTTAGAAACAACCATTGAAAGGTAAATGCTTGGATTCTAAATATTCTGCTAAACTTTTTATAAATTGTCCCATATGTTAGCATATCTTTGAAATGTTGAAGTGTTGTTATAACTATATCAAAATCATGTTATACTTTGAAGTACTATAATAATTTGATTTTAAACTTGTTCTTTCTTGAAATAATAAAACAATTCATGACTAAATTCTCTATTATTACACAACTAGTCACTATTGTTTTCAAGGTAGGGGTTCATGGTGATGCTTGATTTAAAACCTTGAACCCGACCAAACCGGTCATCAATTTGGTTTCACGTTCGGGTATATATATTTTCGTTTACACACAGTCGATCGGTCTTGAACGGTTTGGTTTACAATATTTTTTTTTTATCAAAAACCAGTTGTATAAGGCCAGAACGGACCGTGGGATTAACATATACACACATAGATAATCATGTTCTTCATTTACAACTGTCAGGGAATATCTAGTTCGACGTTAGGGAATGTTGGGGCATGGGGCTTGTATTAAGAACCTTCACGTAGAGCTCTCTACGTGAAGGTTAGGGCAAACTTTTTTTAGTTATTATTTTTAGAATCATTTTGTTCGATCGCACTACAAGAAATTGAGATATTTACCCACACATAATTTATCTACATTTTTAAATTTGTTGGTAAGTATCAACACATGTTTGTATATATGTGGGTAATGATAAATGATATCTTTTTTATAATGTGTGACACTTTTTTTTGTGCTATTAGTAATACAAGATTAAAAAGTAATCAAATTATTGTCACATAGGACATTTCACTTTAGAAAGCTAAAGAACATTTCACTTTAGAAAGCTAAAGAGTATGATTTTCTTCAACAAACAAATCTAGAATGATACAAAGTAAAATGACGATATGAATTGTATAATTTATAATTATATACTGAGAAATTAAACAAGACAATCTTGTGAATTCGTGATGATTTTCTCTGAATTGTTCTTGAAACCAATTAATAAAATATTTAACTTCATTGTATAACCCCTTAAATAATTGTAAAACCCCTTAAATACCAATACAAATTTTAAAATAAACTAGGTTTCATAGATCACGCGTGTTACCAAGTGATACCGTTTATAAAATCGTAAAAATCAGAAATTTGGAAGGAAAAAACATAGAACTAAACAAACACAACCATGACAAACACACAACCATAGAACCAAACAAACATAACACAACCATCATAAATATAACGAGTTTGTACATATAAAACCAAAAGGTACAACTCTATCTAAAATAAAACATATACCTAACCGTCCATAATGTCAATCATCGGCCTCATCGTCGTCTGAATGATGTGTACCAGACGTACCAACCCCAAGTGATACTAATTTTTTTTAATATAACCATCATGTATTTCCTTATACGTAAAGGAGCTTAAGGAATATTTTTTTATGTTTGATGCTAAAAAACCAAGTGATTTAAAAAAAATTAAACCTAACCTTCACGTATTGTTGTATACGTGAAGGATAAGAAAGAAAAAAAATCTGCCCCGACAAACTCAGACACTACTGACGTAAATTTGGAGTTAGTGTTTTGAGGGGTGAAGGGGGAGCTAAACGTGAGCACTTATTTTTACACCCCCTCTATACGTGAAGGATAACTCTATCCTTCATGTATTGGGGTGTGTATTACAAAAAAAAAATAAGAAAAAAAAAGAAAAAAAAAGAAAAAAGAAAAGAGGGTGTCCCTATAAGAACCATTTGCATAACATTATGCTAACATATGGGATTTCCTGAGGTGTGGGGAAAATGGAAAAATGGCTACCCCTCTTCTAGAAGGACGTTAGTCTTAGTTAAAGGGTCATCTTCGGTGGAGTTCAATGTTACACATTGTTATACCCTGAATTTTCGGATGGTAATCCAGGGTACAGGTATAGGCTTAAGGCAGGATTGACCCAGGAATCGTATGACCCAGAATTTAACAGGTAAAGTTCAAATGACCCTGAATGTATCATGAGTAAGGTAATGTCCCAGGATGTCGCTGTAATCCAGGGAATTTCATATTTACTTTATTTATTTTGGTTGTACATTATTATGACCCAGGATGAGTCTAATCCAGGGTCACCCTTATTTTACGAATGACCCAACATGTGGAAATGACCCTGCATGCTAGGACATTGTTATTAACGCGTTTTGTGCCTATATCTGATCAAGAACAGGTTGACGGAGTCCACCAACGGTCGAATAGGAGAAGCTGAAGACTTATTTCGCACGTGGTCAAAGATTGTTAGCTGGAAACTCGGTCAACTAACTGAAAAAGACGTTGAGGAGAAGATCCCTGGAATATCGGACAAATTGTTGAAGACCTAGGAGTATAAATAGGACCTTTAGACTTATTTTTCAGCTCACTTGAGCTTTACCGACTGTATTCTCGTGCTCATTTCTCTGCAAACTCATTGTACTCAGACATTTACGTGATCAATAAATTGGTAGCGTGTGTTATCGCTACCCGGGGTTTTTATGCCGGCGGTGCCTTAGAGACATCTAAGGGCTAAGGGCTTTTCCCTAGTAAAATTCTTGGTGTTCCTGCTTACATTTAAGGTTTTATTTGTGTTATCTAAATTATCAAACGATTTCTTGATTTAATTCACATTTTTACCCAGGATTTTATCCTTTGTCCCTGGAATTTAACTATTGTCCCAGGATTTCTACAAACTGTTTTCATATATTAAACATAGGGACCAAACCTCACAATCTTATTTGGTTCAATTCTTACTAATTTTGCTTCAGTAATTTTTAGCCAAAACAATTTGGCGCCCACCGTGGGGCAATTGGTGTCAATTTTTTGTCAAACTCTTTTCAGATTTGTCCTGAACTTGATTTTTACCAAAATCTATCAAAAAATGTCGACACAAATGAACACCTCGAATGTCTCGGTTTCTACTGTAACTTCTTCAACAACTGGAGTTGCTCAACCAGGTCCAAGGACCAGTATTTCGATAAGTGGAGTCACTTCATCGGCTCCAGGGTTTAATGCCTCAACTTCAGCTACGCGAAGTGACGGACCGATAGTCAACCATGAAGTGATCGAAACTGAAAAACATCCCAGATGACCCTGTCTTGATATCTGACACTGATATCCTAGCCACATTCGGTAAGTTGGAGCGCCACATGGAACTCCAACAGAAGGTGAACCAGGAATTCATGGCCCAATTGACGAGCTTAAGATCAAAGTTACCCAGGGCCACGTCGGTTCAGCCGTCGCCACTCGACCCTAGAATTCTGAATTTCAATACCCCTGGAAGCAATTCCGGGTACATGAAGGTGTCACCTCACTGGACAGGAGATCAATATCCTTCCCTGCTCAAATGGCCCATGCTGATTTATCCAGAATGACTACCATCAGAGAACCAGTCATTAATCCTGGGACAAACATACCCCAGGATGTCGGTAACATTCCTCAAACTTTCACCCATTATGCTAATACTAATAATTCAGTGCAGGATTCAGGGATCAGCCCATTAGTGGAGCGAGAAATCCAAAAACTCAACAGAATGATTTCAAGTGTCCCAGGAGTTGTGCAGCCTATCCCTGAAGTTGGACCAGCAAGTCATAGAGTGTCCAGGTTTGCTCCACCAATTTGTGACGTGGAGATACCCAAAAGGTTTCAAACCCCTAGCATGAAACCTTACGATGGCACAACAGACCCTGAAGAACATGTGGCACAGTATCGTGAAAGAATGGAGGTTATTTATATGCCCCCTGAAATTAAGGAAGCATGCCTATGCAAAAGATTCGGATCTACCTTGACAGGAGCAGCCTTGAAATGGCTCCTGAATGTTCCTCCTTACTCTATTACTTCATTTTCGCATTTAATTAATTTATTTAACAATCAGTTCTCTTGCAGCCGCAGCTTTGAAAAACTAACAAGTGATTTGTATAGGGTGACCCAGAATGCAGGTGAAACCCCAAGGAATTTCGTTAGCAGGTTTAGCAGAGAAGCCTTGGAGATACCAAACATGGACATGGCGACTGCAGTTCAGGCCTTCAAGATGGGACTTAACAAAGACTCACCATTCTATCAAGATCTGGTCATGAACCCATGTCACAACATGGACGAAGTTCGTCACTGGGCCATACGCTTCATCAGGCTGGAGGAGGACAAGCAAATCCTGGGAAAGGGTGAATCCTCCCCAGGAATCAACAGCTCCAACAGGAAATCAGAATCCTCACATCCTAGGTCACAGCGATCTAAACCATACTCAAGGCCCGATGAACGACGAGTGAATAGTGTGGAACAGGATGAAGAGGAAGAAGAATATCCTTCCCTTAATGATTATTGCTTTACTACTGATATTTCTGGTGTTATGTTTGCTATGCAGGACCTTGGAGACAAAGCAAGGTGGCCCAAGAAGAACGATAAACCGTCTACTTGGAAGGATAAGTCCAAGTGGTGTGCCTACCATGAAGACTTTGGTCACCAGATCGAGGATTGCATGGCCCCGAGAAGAGAAATAAGCTATCTACTTAGCAAAGGCTACTTGAAGGAGCTTCTGGGAAAGAAGAAAGATAAGTCCAGGGAACAGAACCCAAAATCCAGGGATAGTGGTGCAAGGTCCCAGGATTTTGGACATTCTGATGGCCGTCTTGAAAGAGCGTCCTCACCGCCTCCAGATGCCAAGGTAATACACTTTATTTCTGGTGGTTCTGACATTTGTGGTACCTCCTATTCTGCAGCGAAAAGACATGCCAAGGAATCCAAGTCAGAGAGAGAGGGAAGACCCAGGAAGAGCTCTGTTCAACCTGATGTCAAGGAAATTACATTCGGGGAAGACGATAAACGCGATATCATAGACCCTCATCATGATGGTGTTTTAGTCAAAAACTGCCTAAGCAATTAGTTGATCAAACTTTGTATGTGAGGTAGCGTGTTTGATGTAAATAAAGATGAAAATGCAAATGTAAAGGTTGACGCGAAGATGTAACGAGGGAAAATCCAAGTATCCTTGAGTATCCTCAAGGAGCCTGGCAAAAAACCTCGGGGGCCGGTTCAAAGTACCTGCCGCCTAAAACTTTTATATAATGAAAGTTTGGATTACAAAGTAAA
>JBCNJP010008392.1:0-22974 GCA_039602395.1 Deinandra increscens subsp. villosa
ACGTGGTGGTCAGAATTCAAATCTAATGAAGGTCAGTCTTTATAAAATTGTTTCTCATATTTGAATTTATTGGGTTCAGAAATTTTGCAAGTTCCACAACTGCTACTCAGCATTTGACTTCTCCTTGTATAGATTCTTGGTGAAGATGAGCTGGTCCGTGCAGGGATCAATGGTATGAGGCTACCTCCTGCAAGCCCCTTTGATAACTTTCTAAAAGCAGCTAGGTATGCTTAAAAAGTATCTGTTTTTAGATAGCTGCATGTAGTGATTGACATTGGAATTTAGATCAGATGTAAGATTCAACTTGATCTTTTAGGACTACTATGTAATTTGTTGATGTTATTAAGGTTGCTAGGAATTGTTAACTTGTGTTCATATGAGGTTTGACTCGCCACGATCTCTTTTGTCTTGATGCAACTTATTAGGCTTGTGAGCTTGAGATCCTTTTCTCTTAATCATATGGATCTCATGCAAGTTTCTTGATAACTTTTGAACCGTGACAATGATACACGGTTGTTCAAAGTTTATGGGGCTTTATAGATTAAGACAGATGTGAAACTTTGAGCTTATTGCATAATATTTCAACTCATGGGTCGCATTTAGTATTTCGGCAGTGTGAAGATGATTCTCTAGGGCTAGGGATGATAATTGGTCGAATATGGTGTATGTGAGCGGATGAAGGTTTGTAGAGTCACCAAAAGGAGAAATGAGATTTATAAGGGAAGATCGGGTTAGTTCTGGGTTGTAAGGGGAGGGGGTATGGTGGTAGGGTGGCTTGGTGAAGTTATGCCAATCAACCAATTAGAAGATGTTAACTTAAATTGGGATTTTTGAAAGCCATGTGAAGCCACACCACATGGTATGGTAATGGTGTGGCTTGGTCTACCAACGGATTTCTCCATTTAAAAAAAAGAGTAAATTACGGATTTCGTCCCTGTAGTTTACCGAAATTTCACCTATCGTCCTAAGTTTTAAAAAATTATGGATTTCGTCCCCAACGTTTGCCAAAACGTTGCGGATTTCGTCCCTCCGTCTAACAACCGTTATTTTTTTCTGTTATCCTTTTTAAAATGACGATTATAGCTTTTTCTTTAAAATAAATAAAATAAAAAAGAAAACTAAATCTCATAAAAATCATGTAACCAGAAATTTCCGTTCACGAATATAGCCTTTCCGTCACTGTTCCCGTTCACCACCACCGCCAATTTCCGTTCACCACCTACACCCTTCAGTTCGCCATCTCCGTTCACTGTTTCCGTTCACCACCACCACCATTCCGTCACGCAACCTCCATTTCGGTTCAAGGAGGATCTGCACATCACCCACAAATATGCGCTAAATTTCCGTCACCAATTTCCGGTCGGCAACGTAGCCTTCTGTCTCCCTCTCTCTCTACTTTCCGTCAAATTCAATTCCACTCGAAATTGCGATTTGACTCGCAGGTGACTCCACCGGTGGCTAGATTAGGGCGGTGCTGACTCTATAACCATTGCCGGATGCCAGAGCTCCCCACCGACCGCTTCCCACATTTCTGTCCCTGTAACCATCGCCGCTATCATCACTCCGATTAGAATCCTCGCCGCCGGTTCCGGTGATTAATTACTGGTTGGAATCGTTGTCGTCGGAAATAGCAGGTTACCTTCGAAATCCTTGCCGATGGATACAGAATGAAGGGTGATGATGATGAACTTGGCCCACCTTTTATAACATTTGTTATACCTATAGTCCGGCGGTGGTAGCAGGTCACCTTCTCATCGACGGAGAAGAAGGGCGGTGGGGGTGGGGGAAGGAGTTTAGGGTTGTCCAGATGAAGAGGCGGTAATCAAATTAGGGTTTTTATTTTAGTTTAGTATTTATGTTTTTTTTAATTATTAATTAAAAAAAAGGGTATATTAGTCATTTAACAATCATTTAACAGAAAAAGTTAACAACCATCTAACAAAAGGACGAAATCCGTAATTTTTGAAAACATAGGACGATAGGTGAAATTTTGACAAACCACAGGGACGAAATCCGTAATTTACTCAAAAAAAAAAAATTAAACAACTTTTAATTTTTTTTTTGAACAGCAAATTTTATTCACCAAGAACACCAACCCGGGGGCAACAAGAAGCAACACAACCGAGAGCCAAAAAACACCACACTTACATCAAACACATGTTCGCCCAATCTATACATTTGCTACTTCTACTATCACACCAAAGTCTAGACAAACTTTTAATATTACACCGGACTCTATCAATCGACACCGGTTTCGATTGAAACCTCACCATATTTCGCTCTTTCCAAATGCCCCAAATGGCCACATATGTCACCGCTTGCAACAACGATCTCCTTCCCCCATCCACCGCTAATGCATCAATGTTGGAACAAGTCTCCTTAATCGAATCTCCCTTAAAACACGGCACCTTGAACCACGAGCCAATCCAGCTCCAAATCGACGAGATTTATAAACCTTACAATACTTGGATTTATAAAAACAATCTAAAAAAAACTTAAAACAATACTAGAATTTTTTAAATAAAACAACATAAAAGTTTTCGCGATTTCTCGTTTTTGTTGAAGAAAAAGCAGTAGGAATTGAGGGTCAACATCAACGTGCGGTTTCATGAAGTACTCGAAATCACATGCCTTTTTCTCTTTTCGTTCACGTGCTAGTTTGGTCTCGATCACTTGACGTTGAGCCTCCATCGTAATTTTCATTGCATCGTACATCGCTTGCTCAATCTTTGCCTTAAGCTCCTTTTCTTTCATCCAACTGGCTTGAAATTCCGACATAATTTTCAACGCCTTTTCTGTTGCCGAACCCTTTGCGGTGGACGAAGACTCACCCGACTTTTTTCTCCCTTTATGTTTTGGTATGTAGGGGTTGATTCTTCATTTAGATCGGGCAATTGACTCGATCCAACATCATTTGAAGTAGTGTAGTTTCCTGATTCGGAAGTCTTGCACCTTTTACCCGGTTTGGGTATTTCACCGACTACAACTGAAACCGGAGCCCATTTGGGATGGTCATTTACCTCGAGCCAACACGGCAAATGAGCAAACCCATTTTTCTCATATATTTCTTTATACAAGTTTTGGGTTTTCAACAAAATATCCACATCTGCACTCCCACTTGCCCAATTATTAGTCTATTACAAAAAAAAGCTAATAAACATATATATACATATACATATACATATATATATATATATATATATATATATATATATATATATATATATATATATATAGGGAAGGGTTCCGTGTAGACCCCTTAAATTTTGTAGACCCCGTAGACCCCTATAAAACTCAATAAAAATAAAACTCAGTGTTGTAAATTTGATTTTTTTTATTACGATAAGCTTTTAAGAACCCAAAAAATAAATAAATAAATTAAAAAAAAACAAAAAACATTAAAAATCGAACATTTTAAGACAATGAGTTTTAAAATAATGAGTTTTAAACACAACATTGAGTTTTATTTAGTTTATTGAGTTTTAAACTCATTGATTTTTAAAACTCATTGTCTTAAAATGTTCAATTTTTAATGTTTTTCGTTTTTTTTAATTGTCTTTTTTTGTTCTTAAAAGCTTATCGCATATAAAAAAACTAAATTAACAAAACTGAGTTTTATTTTTAGTGAGTTTTAATGAGTTTTATTGAGTTTTATAAGGGGTCTACGGGGTCTACAAAAAATAAGGGTCTACACGGATCTTTTACCTATATATATATATATATATATATATATATATATATATATATGGAGAAGATCATTTGAGAACCAATTGGGTTTGAGAACTAAAAAGAACTAATCTCAGCCACAAGTTTATTACATGTATCCCCCCTCCTGAAATTTGTGGTTGAGATTTAATTCTCAAAAGTTCTCAAAACAAAAAGTTCTCATTTGAACCTAACCCTATATATATATAGGGTTTTTGACGAGGTTCCAAAGTTTCCTCAACTCAACGTGGGTTCCAATTTACCTTTTCCCTATATATATATATATGGTTTGGGGTAAAATACATCCAGCAAAAACGCTACATCCATTGCGGATTCATCTGGGGCGTCCATCAAGATCATCCAACAGCCATGATCTATGGTGTTTCCGCCTATGGTGTTTTTTTCCCCCACCGAAAACACCATAGGCGGAAACACCATAGATCCTGGTTGTTGGATGATCTTGATGGACGCCCCAGATGAATCC
Organism: Deinandra increscens subsp. villosa; assembly: GCA_039602395.1. NCBI lineage: Eukaryota > Viridiplantae > Streptophyta > Magnoliopsida > Asterales > Asteraceae > Deinandra > Deinandra increscens. The sequence goes on from JBCNJP010008392.1 coordinate 4,190, forward strand.
GCAATGGATGTAGCGTTTTTGCTGGATGTAGGCTAACTCGACTCTCTATATATATATATATATATATATATATATATATATATATATATATAGGGTTAAGTTCAATGGAAAACTAAGTTTTAGTTGGAAAACTGGAAAACCAAAGGAAAAATATATTAAATGAAGGCTATTTAGGTCATTTTGGTGCTCCTTTTTTTTTCTTTTTTAAATTTCCGTGTCTATCCAACTAATTTCCACCTTACGACCTTAAAAAAAATAAAAAAACTAAAAAAAACTAAAAAAAAACTAAAAAAAAAACGTTCTTTTTTTATGGGTTCGTCCGACTATGTTGCATATATGCAATATTGTATGTTTTTTATATTGCATATATGCAACATATGAAACATACAATGTTGCATATATGCAACATACTATTTTGCATATATGCAACATGTGAAACATACAATGTTGCATATATGCAACATACTATTTTGCATATATGCAACGTATGCAACATACTATGTTGCATATATGCAACATAGTCGGATGGACAAGATGAACAAAAAAAACGTTTTTTTCTCTCTTTTTTTTGTTTTTTTGTCTTTTTTTTTTCTTTTTTTGTTTGTTTTTTAAAAAGTTATCATGTGGATATATGTGAAACCAAAAAAAAAAAAGAAAAAAAATTGTCAAATTACCCAAATAGCCTTCATTTAATATAACTTTCCTTTGGTTTTCCAGTTTTCCAAATAATAGTAGTTTTCCAAGGAACCTTAATATATATATATATATATATAGGGTTAGGTTCAAATGAGAACTTTTTCTTTTGAGAACTAAATCGCAACCACAAATTTCAGGGGGGACCACTATAATTCATGGGAGGGGGGATACATGTAAATAAACTTGTGGCTCAAATTAGTTCTTTTTAGTTCTCAAACCTAATTGGTTCTCAAATGATCCTCTCTCTATATATAGGGGTGTTCAAAACCGGATACCCGAAATTTCGGGTATCCGAATTATGACAATCCATCTTTTCAGGCCTTTTTCCTGACTTAACTGAACTCAAACCGTGATAAATGTTGTGTGAACATTTATATGTTGACTGTGTTGACCTTAGCAATTAGGATTTTATATAACCATCACTATACAAGAATGCAATTAAAGTCTGGACGTTTGATATTCTATGTTATATATAAATCGTACGTTGTAGTTCCATGGAACGTTTCGTCATTTCATATGACAAGTTAATTTATGATTCTCCGTGATATATGTATATATTTTCACACGATTTATTTTATGATTTTAGGTGACAACGTATAATAAAATTACACATATCGTTTTATGATTTTATATGAATTAAATCCATGATTTTATGTGAAAAAAAAAAGAAGATAATTGTGGGTAATTAATTATTATTTTATGTGTTTATCTAAGGTTTATATTCTTTTAAACGTCACACCTTGAAGATGTGTTGACATATATTTGGTTGGTCATCGTTCACGTTTTTTCGTTAAGTCCGTTAGCTCAAGTTACCTAGCCTAAACTTCGAGGGGTTAACCTTGTTAACTTCCTAAACTTGTTTTCTATTCATCTAAACCTGCAGGGACCAACCTTGCAACTTTAGAAAGTTTGTACCCATATTGTAACTTGCATAAGGGACCATTCTTGCCAATTGCATAAACTCAATTCAAGTTCACTTGAAACGGTAGGCGGCGAATGAGTCGGAAGGAAACCGACATGACGACATCGAACTTCATGAACCGCTTTAACTCATCGGTTTCACTTTTTCTATTGATTACAATCAACCAAACGTTAATCATTTGGCAAATCAAACCACAAACCTCACTTTCTCTCGTTCCTTCCTTGCTCTATCTCTCGTTTCTTCCCTGTCCGACTCAAACACTGCTACCGTCAAAAGAATCCGGCCAACCAGCACCACTACACAACTTCTACGCCACCACTCGACGCCCCTTGGTGATCGCGAACGCAACAGCAACCTGGGAGCATCACGGTTAATCTCGGAGTTCGAATTCGTGTTTTGTTCGGGTTTCGTTTTCGCTGAAGAAAAAAAAAACGTGTAATAATCCATCCCTGACTCGAGGTAAATGTTTCTTTATGTTAATCGCACCTTCCTATAGTTCGTTTCAGTGTTCCACGTTTTTCCGGTGACCGGAATAAAATTCCGATCACCGGAGTTCAAAAGGAAGAAGATGAAGTCGGGTCGTGAATGTTTAAATATCTTAATGGCCGAACAAATTTCGTTCTCAGGGTCCTAGCCCAGCGGCTAAGGCTGTTGATTTATATATGCATGGTCCCGAGTTCGAATCCCGTTACCTTCAAACCTTTTTCTATTTTGTTTAAAAACTCGATCTCTGGTAATGTGTTAAGACAAAACTAACTCTTTCGAATCAGTAACCAAAAAGGCTCGCTGGCCGAGTGGTTGGAGCGTTCTGTTGAGACCCAAAGGTCACGGGTTCGAAACCTGTTGCCTTCATCTCTTTTTGTTTTTATTTATTTTGTGATTTTAGGCATTTGAAAACCTAAAAACTTGTACCGAAATTGTTTCTTGCGTATTGTAAGCTCGTAAACTTTGTTACTAATTTGTTATCTTGAGTTTCTCTTTATTTTGGGTAAAACATAGTTTTGAAGAAAATTATATATATTAGTCGGAGAATTCGAAAAGGATTATATATATTTTAATTTTAGAAGTTTGGAAAATAAAATTGCATATAGTAATGGGGAATATAAACCGAGCCTTTTTGTAAACTTTATATCTTGAAATAGGGTAAATAAATAGTACATTTACTGTCATTGCGACTTTAATAATTCAAGCGTTGAATTTATATATGTATATTATAACGATCTTATAAAGATGTAATCGTATATTTGGTTATGTATATAAATAAATATATATACATATTTTTTTATCATCTGATTTTATGGACGTATATTATTGGTCAATGATATACTTTTCATCAACTCTTGTAATCGTCACAATTTTGGCTATGTGCCATTCTCGACTCGTTTGGATTTTATTATTTTCGTCATGTCGTCGTTTGACATTATTTAATTTCATCGTCGGTCTAGACTTAGCCACTTGCAAACTGAACACACTTATATGCTCATTAGGTGTTTGGTAGCGTATACAAGACCTGCTAGTTGCTACTTGTTGTCGTTATTTACCTGGAATTGTCGTGCACCCGAAGGTGAGTTTCACGGCCCCATTTTACTGTTTTAATCCTTTTGGGGGGAGATTAACATGCATGATTTATACAACTGAGATAATTAGACTTTTATATATCACTTGAAGTACTTGTAGCACACTATACAACAAAGTCCTTCCTATGGTACCGTTAGTATTAATGACGATAGCGGGAAATATATTGTAGTACTACTGGGTCTGACAAACCCCACCCGGGTCAGTCGCGCTGACTCGATTGGATATCGAACGGGTGTTATATTCGTCCTAAACACAACAAGGCAAACTGCATAAACTGTAAACAACTGTTAGCTTCGGTGACCATCAACGTGCGAAGTTTCATGTATATAGCCTAGCTAGCTATTTGATATATATTAGTGATTATGCTCTTACAACTTGACTATTATTGAACAGTCAATCTTAAACTCAACTTGACTATTGTTGAATAGTCAATCATAAGCTCAACTTGATTGTTGTTGAACAATCGATCTTAAACTGAACTTGAACTGTTTTTCAACTGATAAACCTGTGAACTCACCAACCTTTGTGTTGACACTTTTTAGCATGTTATTTCTCAGGTTGCGGATGTTCGAGTATCACGAGTACGTATGCATGAGTCTTGAAACACTTTTAATGTCTTTGAACAAGCCACGTCACCTTAGGTGACAAAGATTTTACATAAGTACTTTTGTTGAATTTACGCTTCCGCATTTGTAAAACTCTAATTACATATTTTAATGAAATATGAAACGTTTTTATTAATTATTGGTCCTTTGGTGTAGCTAATGGACGGCGATCCTGGTTTGTCACGCTCCCTGCGGCGCGTTATGCACGTGGGATTTTTGGGGGTGTGACAGATTGGTATCAGAGCCATTGGTTACAGCGAACTAAGATCCGTCTTAGACTGTAACTGTTTTGCATTAGTTGCACTTAAACATTTCTCTCATGCATCGTGATACTCACTCCTACACGCACCTGGTTTACGATTTGTCGTTTACATCATCCAGTCCCCTTATACTCACGGCGAGGGGCCGGTTAGTCTTGAGTCATTTTTCTTAACCTCTCTAAGTTGTGTACCTATTGGTTAACATTCATGCACGACGAGACATCGAATCAGATCGAAAGATCACATTTATACTTTTGACGAGCTGATTGCTACTCGGGTTATTCCGGATTGAACAACTGGGCGTAGTGCCCATACTTGGGATGTATGCTGCGTAGGGAAGGTGGTGTAATACCTCTTCTTGTCCTTAAACCTTTCTCATAACCTAGGAGGTTCTTGTTATACCTTCCTTACGTATATCTCTAAACTTATCCGTCCAGGAAATGTTATCTCGATTTGCTAGTAGCGTGATGATTTAGCTCCACTAGAGTTAGCGGGGTATGAATTCAAGTAGCTGCCTATGGGGCACTTATATCAATTTCCGTTATCCTGATCGTCTTCACATTTGCTGGGATCTCTTAAGATCTTTCCCTTCCTCGATTTTATCGCGTTGTGCGTTGAAATAATACAACTTGAGTACGATTCTTATAACCCGAATGAAACCTGATGCGGTTCGAATGAAATTACCTCTTTGTGTATCGGATTGCGATCACGCCAGTATGTGTGATAATTGTTCTTTAACTTCGAGCTAAGCTAGGGTAATTGTGATAAACCCTACTCAGATCCTATTGAGCTAAATTTCTGGCTGATTCGCTTCGAGTGGGTCATTCCAATCTGAGTGAGCATTCTATTCTCGAAAACTTGTCTCATTAACAAATTCTGGTCAAGATAACCATGGGTTAGGGACCACACCACACCCGGTAGCTGTAGTAAGAGGAACTAGGGTGATCATATAAAGTAAATCACAGTTACGGGTGCACACGTAAATGTAATTTGCAGTATATGAAAATTCTGGAGAATCCTACTAGGCAAGCTAGTGGTCGTAATTAGGAGAAAAATTCTGTAATTTTTTTTTTGTGGGGCTGAATGTTGAGCATGTTGAAATTCGACTAGATGATCGAAGTCATCTATCTTGTAAACACTATCGCGCATGATATCATCTCTTATACATATGGATTCTAATCCATTGGTGAACCCTTTGACACCTATTACGAATGTTAGTCCGGAAGGGGCACCGTTTAACTCGTGTATTTAAATGACAAGTCTTTCGTAACTACGAACACTCTCGACAAAATATTCAGCTGGTTTGAACTCATTTTGAACCATAATCCTACCTTTGCGACTTTACCTACCATATCAATCCCCGAAACTTTATGATTGTGAGACAACTTGTATATACATTCACCGGACGAATTCCCAGGCAACATTTGATAAACGAACTAGTTCAAGCATATACCGTGAGCATTGGAGCATATTTGTTGGCTAAAAACTCTTGTGAATTTTCCCTCTGAATATTCATATTTCCTGATTTTCTTCTGCGAACCAAAACTTGTTGCCAGCAATATCCTCGCGATTGTACAAACTGCCTATCTCACTGCAAGCATATTTCTCTCGAATGGAGGTAATGATAGTGAAGAGTCTTCTTTGTTTCAAGCTGATGACTTCCAATTTTAACGTAATGACTATCCCGACAGACCTTTTGAACCTGTGCGATTGATTTATGTGCATGATTCGAACCTTTTACGATTTAACAACCAACGATTTCTGATTCTCGCGCTTTTGTAATCCTTTATGTCTTGGATGATCTTTCAAGCTTTGAACCAAAAGGTGTTACATTTTTTTTTGTTAGTTTTTCTACTAGTTAAACACCATTGATGATGAGACTACCTTGTATCTCAATCGCAGTAACGATAAAAATCTTTTTGTGGAAATCCTATTTACACCCATCGAGTGTGAACTTCTTGTTATCGATAGCTAATTGTGCTATCAACCTGTATTATCCCTTCCTACCCATCGAGTACACCAAGATATCCATACATTTGCATATTTATTAACGCTTTTGTCATAGCGGCTATCGACAAATTCCTGATACACGAATCCTCATCGTCCTTTTCAGAAAACTTTCATTGATGAACCCCCAGCTTGAACTTAAACCTTGTGGCCTGTTTAAATTTTGATCATCTTGAAATGTGAAGCTTTATGATATTTGCACTGCGTGTGCCAACCTCTCGACGACCTTCACTAGAATAACAAACCTTACGCATTTTTCTGGTATGGTGAATGAAAACTCGTACACCTTTTGTTTGCATAACGTATTGAGGTTTTAATCTCTCGTCCCTTTTACATGCAAGCGTATGGGAGAAACTTGAAGCCCTCTATTTTTGATGAAAATATCCAGGTGGTTTGACTAATAACTATTAATGGTAGGTTGCTGGTACACTTTCAAGGTGCTGGTAGTGTGGTGGGCTAGCTACGGTACAGCCTTTATATAAATATTGGTGGCACGTTGAATGTGAGACCAGTACCGGACCAAAGATTGACTTTAAAGTCATGCACAAGAGCCTCATCTTAAGAAACTCCATCTAACGGGGCTATGTCCTCGACGAAACTGTTTAATGCTACTTTCTACGATGTTACAAATATCTCTTACGTTTTTCTATCAAAAGAGACATATTCGAAATAATCAAACCCCATGCTTGCGAATTGTCCGGGCCTAGAAGGAAAATTACCCTAAAGCAAATTTCCTGCTACGGTTCAGATGTGTGTCTTGACCCGCGGTAAACCTGCACTAAACCCTAGCAAAAGTGAATATTTATAGGCAGCCCAAGCCAAAGCGACTTTTGAACATCATGATATTTTGTCCTTCGGAGGCGCCCTTTTGTAACACTTTCGTACTTTATATAACTTTTATAGACCATTTGATCTGATGTTTTGACAAGAAAGGAACCATGACGCATGAAGCGCAAGAACACTAAGGATATTGAGCGTGCCGGTGAGCTTAAACAATGAAGATTTCCCTAACGAGACGTTTACTCTATTGGATTGTATAACCGTTGACACGTTCATTTCGATATCGATTTATGCAAAATTCCTCGCCAAATCCTGTCAAGCACATATATACCTCCCTCCGAATTTTATACTATCCATTACGTTATTTGCATCCTTCCTACTGGTATCTTTACCAGTGCCAGTTTAAACTCACATGTCATTCTTGGAATGTATAGCTTTGGCTATCATAAGCTGGCTATTTGATCACTTACTAGAATTCACGAACTAAGCCATTGGCGCTTTTCCCTCAAATTGCTATTCTCATGCTTGATGAGCACCTTTCGATATTCGGTACCTCATAGTTTACACTTTGTTTTGTTAAACTTTTGCCCTTATTTTTGGATTCTTTAGCAAGGTAATATGCATGATGATATGTTGTACTAAACTCCAACTTGAATTTGAACCTAATTGTCTATGTTAATTCATGAAAAGTTCTTAACGGAATTTAGTAATTCTTTAAAAAAACAAACTGCTACATGTTACCTTTTAAATGGTGGTGAACTCTTGATTGGATTTCTCTTTGGACCTCAGTCCTTTTGTCATAAAATCAGTGTGTTACAAGTTATGTTTTAGCATGATAGCAACTGTTGAACCATTTTAACCATGATAAATAGTTTGTTTGCTTCTGAACTTCTCATGAGAAATGCTTATAAAACGTACGTGTTTATGCATGCTAAAAATTGAGAATCTTATCCTATGTTTAGGGTATATAAATTGATCAATCATTGTAGTGCTGGTTTAAACATAAGCTGCATAGAATTGCATGATTAGTTATGTGTATGAAACGTGTTAGGAACCAGAAAATGACATGTTCTGAATGTATTAACTTGATTGAGTATGAAAACCATACACCATACAAGGCCCTAAGTCTCCTACTTCGGTGGAAATGACAAGAGTGTGTGAAGTTGCCCCGTCAACTTTGCACCGTATGGGTTGTGTTGGTTAGTTTATGAACTTATATGCTAGAAATATGCCATGCTAGGATTATATGGTAGTATGTAAGGTGTTGGGACAATTGTATGTGTTGTATGGTAAAACCTTTATGATAGATTGCGTACTAGTACCCTTTGACCGCATAAACCTTTAAAAGGAACCTTCGTAGAGACCCGTATGCTATTTGAACCGTTATTGCATGAATTGTGAATTTCAATGTTATTATGGATCAGGTGAAACTTAATTGGTCATAAAAGTATTAAATCAATCAATAGGTCCTCGTGTTAACTTGATCAGTCTTGTGTAATTCTATGCTAATCGCTAATTGGTAGGTCAGATCAGACGTTTACGTTTTTGTTAGGCAATGGGTTTATTAAACCCTGATTTACTTGATGCACACCCAACTTCCTTATACTCAAATTCCTTTTCTCTTTGACTCACCCGGGTTATTGGCGGATGCAAACGACTTAACTAAAAACCAGACATAAAATGAAAATCTCACTTCCAGTATTGGGTACAATAGCCGCATGCTACTCGGGCGTATTATGGTTCTTCTTCATATTGAAATTTTGGTTTTGGATACTTATGTATCATGTCACTCTGTTCTGCCTTGGCATGCAACACGATTCCCGTAATGCGCTTGTTCGACTTTCTCACAGGAAAACGTTTGATAGGAAAATCACCTTCTATAATTTCGACTCAAATTTCTTTTGAAATCCTCTAAACATCTAGCATATTCTCAATATCTGGTACACATTCTTGACCATAACATCCATCACTCATTTTGGAGTAGGAAACCTGAATTCTTTCGATACGTTACTGTCAATTTGACTCTTCAAACAGTTATCACTGATTTAAATTTCGGGACGAAATTCTTTCAACAAGGGGATGATGTGACGACTGAGATTTTTTTTATTTTTTAATTTTTTTTTCTTTTTCTTTCTTTTGTGACCAACTTATTAACCACGTTATTTGATTTTCGGGACGAAAATTCTTCAACAAGGGGATACTATGACAATCCATCTTTTCAGGCCTTTTTCCTGACTTAACTGAACTCAAACCGTGATAAATGTTGTGTGAACATTTATATGTTGACTGTGTTGACCTTAGCAATTAGGATTTTATATAACCATCACTATACAAGAATGCAATTAAAGTCTGGACGTTTGATATTCTATGTTATATATAAATCGTACGTTGTAGTTCCATGGAACGTTTCGTCATTTCATATGACAAGTTAATTTATGATTCTCCGTGATATATGTATATATTTTCACACGATTTATTTTATGATTTTAGGTGACAACGTATAATAAAATTACACATATCGTTTTATGATTTTATATGAATTAAATCCATGATTTTATGTGAAAAAAAAAAGAAGATAATTGTGGGTAATTAATTATTATTTTATGTGTTTATCTAAGGTTTATATTCTTTTAAACGTCACACCTTGAAGATGTGTTGACATATATTTGGTTGGTCATCGTTCACGTTTTTTCGTTAAGTCCGTTAGCTCAAGTTACCTAGCCTAAACTTCGAGGGGTTAACCTTGTTAACTTCCTAAACTTGTTTTCTATTCATCTAAACCTGCAGGGACCAACCTTGCAACTTTAGAAAGTTTGTACCCATATTGTAACTTGCATAAGGGACCATTCTTGCCAATTGCATAAACTCAATTCAAGTTCACTTGAAACGGTAGGCGGCGAATGAGTCGGAAGGAAACCGACATGACGACATCGAACTTCATGAACCGCTTTAACTCATCGGTTTCACTTTTTCTATTGATTACAATCAACCAAACGTTAATCATTTGGCAAATCAAACCACAAACCTCACTTTCTCTCGTTCCTTCCTTGCTCTATCTCTCGTTTCTTCCCTGTCCGACTCAAACACTGCTACCGTCAAAAGAATCCGGCCAACCAGCACCACTACACAACTTCTACGCCACCACTCGACGCCCCTTGGTGATCGCGAACGCAACAGCAACCTGGGAGCATCACGGTTAATCTCGGAGTTCGAATTCGTGTTTTGTTCGGGTTTCGTTTTCGCTGAAGAAAAAAAAAACGTGTAATAATCCATCCCTGACTCGAGGTAAATGTTTCTTTATGTTAATCGCACCTTCCTATAGTTCGTTTCAGTGTTCCCCCATCCACCGCTAATGCATCAATGTTGGAACAAGTCTCCTTAATCGAATCTCCCTTAAAACACGGCACCTTGAACCACGAGCCAATCCAGCTCCAAATCGACGAGATTTATAAACCTTACAATACTTGGATTTATAAAAACAATCTAAAAAAAACTTAAAACAATACTAGAATTTTTTAAATAAAACAACATAAAAGTTTTCGCGATTTCTCGTTTTTGTTGAAGAAAAAGCAGTAGGAATTGAGGGTCAACATCAACGTGCGGTTTCATGAAGTACTCGAAATCACATGCCTTTTTCTCTTTTCGTTCACGTGCTAGTTTGGTCTCGATCACTTGACGTTGAGCCTCCATCGTAATTTTCATTGCATCGTACATCGCTTGCTCAATCTTTGCCTTAAGCTCCTTTTCTTTCATCCAACTGGCTTGAAATTCCGACATAATTTTCAACGCCTTTTCTGTTGCCGAACCCTTTGCGGTGGACGAAGACTCACCCGACTTTTTTCTCCCTTTATGTTTTGGTATGTAGGGGTTGATTCTTCATTTAGATCGGGCAATTGACTCGATCCAACATCATTTGAAGTAGTGTAGTTTCCTGATTCGGAAGTCTTGCACCTTTTACCCGGTTTGGGTATTTCACCGACTACAACTGAAACCGGAGCCCATTTGGGATGGTCATTTACCTCGAGCCAACACGGCAAATGAGCAAACCCATTTTTCTCATATATTTCTTTATACAAGTTTTGGGTTTTCAACAAAATATCCACATCTGCACTCCCACTTGCCCAATTATTAGTCTATTACAAAAAAAAGCTAATAAACATATATATACATATACATATACTATATATATATATATATATATATATATATATATATATATATATATAGGGAAGGGTTCCGTGTAGACCCCTTAAATTTTGTAGACCCCGTAGACCCCTATAAAACTCAATAAAAATAAAACTCAGTGTTGTAAATTTGATTTTTTTTATTACGATAAGCTTTTAAGAACCCAAAAAATAAATAAATAAATTAAAAAAAAACAAAAAACATTAAAAATCGAACATTTTAAGACAATGAGTTTTAAAATAATGAGTTTTAAACACAACATTGAGTTTTATTTAGTTTATTGAGTTTTAAACTCATTGATTTTTAAAACTCATTGTCTTAAAATGTTCAATTTTTAATGTTTTTCGTTTTTTTTAATTGTCTTTTTTTGTTCTTAAAAGCTTATCGCATATAAAAAAACTAAATTAACAAAACTGAGTTTTATTTTTAGTGAGTTTTAATGAGTTTTATTGAGTTTTATAAGGGGTCTACGGGGTCTACAAAAAATAAGGGTCTACACGGATCTTTTACCTATATATATATATATATATATATATATATATATATATATATGGAGAAGATCATTTGAGAACCAATTGGGTTTGAGAACTAAAAAGAACTAATCACAGCCACAAGTTTATTACATGTATCCCCCCTCCTGAAATTTGTGGTTGAGATTTAATTCTCAAAAGTTCTCAAAACAAAAAGTTCTCATTTGAACCTAACCCTATATATATATAGGGTTTTTGACGAGGTTCCAAAGTTTCCTCAACTCAACGTGGGTTCCAATTTACCTTTTCCCTATATATATATATATGGTTTGGGGTAAAATACATCCAGCAAAAACGCTACATCCATTGCGGATTCATCTGGGGCGTCCATCAAGATCATCCAACAGCCATGATCTATGGTGTTTCCGCCTATGGTGTTTTTTTCCCCCACCGAAAACACCATAGGCGGAAACACCATAGATCCTGGTTGTTGGATGATCTTGATGGACGCCCCAGATGAATCCGCAATGGATGTAGCGTTTTTGCTGGATGTAGGCTAACTCGACTCTATATATATATATATATATATATATATATATATATATATATATATATATAGGGTTAAGTTCAATGGAAAACTAAGTTTTAGTTGGAAAACTGGAAAACCAAAGGAAAAATATATTAAATGAAGGCTATTTAGGTCATTTTGGTGCTCCTTTTTTTTTCTTTTTTAAATTTCCGTGTCTATCCAACTAATTTCCACCTTACGACCTTAAAAAAAATAAAAAAACTAAAAAAAAACTAAAAAAAAACTAAAAAAAAAACGTTCTTTTTTTATGGGTTCGTCCGACTATGTTGCATATATGCAATATTGTATGTTTTTTATATTGCATATATGCAACATATGAAACATACAATGTTGCATATATGCAACATACTATTTTGCATATATGCAACATGTGAAACATACAATGTTGCATATATGCAACATACTATTTTGCATATATGCAACGTATGCAACATACTATGTTGCATATATGCAACATAGTCGGATGGACAAGATGAACAAAAAAAACGTTTTTTTCTCTCTTTTTTTTGTTTTTTTGTCTTTTTTTTTCTTTTTTTGTTTGTTTTTTAAAAAGTTATCATGTGGATATATGTGAAACCAAAAAAAAAAAAAGAAAAAAAATTGTCAAATTACCCAAATAGCCTTCATTTAATATAACTTTCCTTTGGTTTTCCAGTTTTCCAAATAATAGTAGTTTTCCAAGGAACCTTAATATATATATATATATATATAGGGTTAGGTTCAAATGAGAACTTTTTCTTTTGAGAACTAAATCGCAACCACAAATTTCAGGGGGGACCACTATAATTCATGGGAGGGGGGATACATGTAAATAAACTTGTGGCTCAAATTAGTTCTTTTTAGTTCTCAAACCTAATTGGTTCTCAAATGATCCTCTCTCTATATATAGGGGTGTTCAAAACCGGATACCCGAAATTTCGGGTATCCGAATTATGACAATCCATCTTTTCAGGCCTTTTTCCTGACTTAACTGAACTCAAACCGTGATAAATGTTGTGTGAACATTTATATGTTGACTGTGTTGACCTTAGCAATTAGGATTTTATATAACCATCACTATACAAGAATGCAATTAAAGTCTGGACGTTTGATATTCTATGTTATATATAAATCGTACGTTGTAGTTCCATGGAACGTTTCGTCATTTCATATGACAAGTTAATTTATGATTCTCCGTGATATATGTATATATTTTCACACGATTTATTTTATGATTTTAGGTGACAACGTATAATAAAATTACACATATCGTTTTATGATTTTATATGAATTAAATCCATGATTTTATGTGAAAAAAAAAAGAAGATAATTGTGGGTAATTAATTATTATTTTATGTGTTTATCTAAGGTTTATATTCTTTTAAACGTCACACCTTGAAGATGTGTTGACATATATTTGGTTGGTCATCGTTCACGTTTTTTCGTTAAGTCCGTTAGCTCAAGTTACCTAGCCTAAACTTCGAGGGGTTAACCTTGTTAACTTCCTAAACTTGTTTTCTATTCATCTAAACCTGCAGGGACCAACCTTGCAACTTTAGAAAGTTTGTACCCATATTGTAACTTGCATAAGGGACCATTCTTGCCAATTGCATAAACTCAATTCAAGTTCACTTGAAACGGTAGGCGGCGAATGAGTCGGAAGGAAACCGACATGACGACATCGAACTTCATGAACCGCTTTAACTCATCGGTTTCACTTTTTCTATTGATTACAATCAACCAAACGTTAATCATTTGGCAAATCAAACCACAAACCTCACTTTCTCTCGTTCCTTCCTTGCTCTATCTCTCGTTTCTTCCCTGTCCGACTCAAACACTGCTACCGTCAAAAGAATCCGGCCAACCAGCACCACTACACAACTTCTACGCCACCACTCGACGCCCCTTGGTGATCGCGAACGCAACAGCAACCTGGGAGCATCACGGTTAATCTCGGAGTTCGAATTCGTGTTTTGTTCGGGTTTCGTTTTCGCTGAAGAAAAAAAAAACGTGTAATAATCCATCCCTGACTCGAGGTAAATGTTTCTTTATGTTAATCGCACCTTCCTATAGTTCGTTTCAGTGTTCCACGTTTTTCCGGTGACCGGAATAAAATTCCGATCACCGGAGTTCAAAAGGAAGAAGATGAAGTCGGGTCGTGAATGTTTAAATATCTTAATGGCCGAACAAATTTCGTTCTCAGGGTCCTAGCCCAGCGGCTAAGGCTGTTGATTTATATATGCATGGTCCCGAGTTCGAATCCCGTTACCTTCAAACCTTTTTCTATTTTGTTTAAAAACTCGATCTCTGGTAATGTGTTAAGACAAAACTAACTCTTTCGAATCAGTAACCAAAAAGGCTCGCTGGCCGAGTGGTTGGAGCGTTCTGTTGAGACCCAAAGGTCACGGGTTCGAAACCTGTTGCCTTCATCTCTTTTTGTTTTTATTTATTTTGTGATTTTAGGCATTTGAAAACCTAAAAACTTGTACCGAAATTGTTTCTTGCGTATTGTAAGCTCGTAAACTTTGTTACTAATTTGTTATCTTGAGTTTCTCTTTATTTTGGGTAAAACATAGTTTTGAAGAAAATTATATATATTAGTCGGAGAATTCGAAAAGGATTATATATATTTTAATTTTAGAAGTTTGGAAAATAAAATTGCATATAGTAATGGGGAATATAAACCGAGCCTTTTTGTAAACTTTATATCTTGAAATAGGGTAAATAAATAGTACATTTACTGTCATTGCGACTTTAATAATTCAAGCGTTGAATTTATATATGTATATTATAACGATCTTATAAAGATGTAATCGTATATTTGGTTATGTATATAAATAAATATATATACATATTTTTTTATCATCTGATTTTATGGACGTATATTATTGGTCAATGATATACTTTTCATCAACTCTTGTAATCGTCACAATTTTGGCTATGTGCCATTCTCGACTCGTTTGGATTTTATTATTTTCGTCATGTCGTCGTTTGACATTATTTAATTTCATCGTCGGTCTAGACTTAGCCACTTGCAAACTGAACACACTTATATGCTCATTAGGTGTTTGGTAGCGTATACAAGACCTGCTAGTTGCTACTTGTTGTCGTTATTTACCTGGAATTGTCGTGCACCCGAAGGTGAGTTTCACGGCCCCATTTTACTGTTTTAATCCTTTTGGGGGGAGATTAACATGCATGATTTATACAACTGAGATAATTAGACTTTTATATATCACTTGAAGTACTTGTAGCACACTATACAACAAAGTCCTTCCTATGGTACCGTTAGTATTAATGACGATAGCGGGAAATATATTGTAGTACTACTGGGTCTGACAAACCCCACCCGGGTCAGTCGCGCTGACTCGATTGGATATCGAACGGGTGTTATATTCGTCCTAAACACAACAAGGCAAACTGCATAAACTGTAAACAACTGTTAGCTTCGGTGACCATCAACGTGCGAAGTTTCATGTATATAGCCTAGCTAGCTATTTGATATATATTAGTGATTATGCTCTTACAACTTGACTATTATTGAACAGTCAATCTTAAACTCAACTTGACTATTGTTGAATAGTCAATCATAAGCTCAACTTGATTGTTGTTGAACAATCGATCTTAAACTGAACTTGAACTGTTTTTCAACTGATAAACCTGTGAACTCACCAACCTTTGTGTTGACACTTTTTAGCATGTTATTTCTCAGGTTGCGGATGTTCGAGTATCACGAGTACGTATGCATGAGTCTTGAAACACTTTTAATGTCTTTGAACAAGCCACGTCACCTTAGGTGACAAAGATTTTACATAAGTACTTTTGTTGAATTTACGCTTCCGCATTTGTAAAACTCTAATTACATATTTTAATGAAATATGAAACGTTTTTATTAATTATTGGTCCTTTGGTGTAGCTAATGGACGGCGATCCTGGTTTGTCACGCTCCCTGCGGCGCGTTATGCACGTGGGATTTTTGGGGGTGTGACAGAATTTCGGGTATCCGAAAATTTCGGATATTGATTTTTGCTATCCAAGTCCAAGTCCGAATTTCGGGGTATCCGAAATTTCGGATATCCGAAAATTCGGACTTGGACTCGGATAATTCAAACGGATATCCGAAAATCTAATTTTGTTTAAAAAACAACAATCTCAAAAGTTCTAAACAGATTGTACCCAAATCAAGCACCAAATCAAGCACCAATTCAAGCACCAAGTTCTAAACAGATTGTACCCAAATCAAGCACCAAATCCACAGGCTAAAACGCGCACTAACAGCAAATTACGGCTAAAACAAGCACCCAAATCAAGCACCAATTCGCCATAAATCAGGCTAAAACACACACTAACAGCAAATTAACAGAAGTAAGAGAGGTACCAGGAGAAGGAGTTGTAATCGTCGGGTCGAAATCTGGAGCCGAGGGCCGGAGGGTCACGGAGCAACGGAAGCGTCGACTGTCGAGGGGGAGCCACGGAGGCCGCGGAGGCGTCACCGCGTCAGAGGGGGAGTCGGCGAGTCGGGAGGCGGAATCGCCGAGTCGGGACTAGGGAAAGCGTCGTTGTCGGGATTTGGGGGGAGAACTAGTAGAGAGGCACTGGAGATTGACAAGATTCTCATATGAGTCATATCTAACCCTAATTTGTTTTAATAAATATAAAATATAAAATATTTTATTTAAAGTTTTCGGATAATTCGGGTATCCGAAACTTCCGAAAAGTTTGTATATTCGTGTCCAAGTCCGAGTCCGAAAAATCCGGATATCCGACTTTCGGATATCCGAAATTTCGGATATCCGAAATTTTCGGATAATTCGGATACGGAATTTCGGACAACTCGGATACGGATTCGGACTCGGATATTTTTGAACACCCCTACCTATATATATAAGGAGAGGATCATTTGAGAACCAATTTGGTTTGAGAACTTTTGAGAACCATTCTAAGCCACTAGTTTATATATATGGAAACCCCCTCATGAATTTGAATGCTTCCCCCCTGAAAATTAGTGGCTCAGAATGGTTCTCAAAAGTTTTTAAAAGAAAAAGATCTCATTTGAACCTAACCCTATATATATATATATATATATATATATATATATATATCTTAAAATACTAATAAAGCAATAAAATTTATGCCACATGTCTCAGTTATAAAGGGTCCACATCACTATCGTCACATGTCAAGTTCATATTGAATTACCAATTTAGTAAATAATCAATTAAGATTAGTTACCAATTTTGTCAAAACTAAATTTTTATTTTAAAATTTTGATAAAATTAATTTAGATGTGATTAATTTACTCAATAATTTTAGTCTTTTTTGAAAGTAATCAACAACTTGTCAAACATAATAAATTTCTTAAATGTATTAAATTATTGTTTAATATATTATAAAATTTTATATCAATCATAATTTTTGAAATTTCTTGATCATTATTTGTTTCTTTGTATTTATCTAATATTATAAATCTATATTGAGCCCGTGTAATACACGGGTTACTAACCTAGTATATATATATAGGGTTAGGTTCAAATGAGAACTTTTTTTTAAGAACTTTTGAGAACTATTTTGAGCCACTAATTTTCAGGGGGGAGCATGCAAATTCATGGGGGGGGGGGGGGGGGATTTCCTTATATATAACTTGTGGCTTAGTATGTGGTGGAAACCCATATGAGTTAAGAAAACCCTACAAACCCATCCAATGGTTTCACAAGCCTCCACATCACCACCCTTTATCATTTTTGTCTTCTATCAAAGAGGGATATAATAGTCATTTTAACCCTCTTATTATTTATTCTTTTTATTCTTGTCAGATTCAAGATATATTTGGCTCAAGAATTCAAAATTTTCACATCTCAAAATTTCAAAACCCCATCAGATTAATTTTCTCTCTCTACCACATACTCTCTGCGACCTTCATGCCCTTTTCGTATCCGTCGACTGCGTCACCGCCGGCGCCACCTCCCAAGCGCAAATTAGATACCTGTAGAATCTGGATATCTTCAACGATCGGATAGGAAATCTAGGACGGATTGAAGAGGATATTAGACTACAAGCGAGGGTGAATGCTGATGGTGATTGTCTCCTTCGTCGGAATCTGCACAAGTAACAAACCGTTGTTCTTGGAACGCAGGACAGGGTGTCCTGCGACCAAGCTCCGGCGTGAGAATCAGTATAGATTCCGATAAGAGTAATTGGGGAAGAAGATAGTAATTTAGGGTTAGAGAACTTGTATTTTTACCTGGTGATTGATGAGTATTTATACTCATCAATCCTTTGTCTTACTCTGTGTAATGCGCCTACCACTGAGAGGTACGACCCTTGCTGACGTGGCCGTCCTTGTGTCCCCTCAGTGGAGGCCGTTAGTGGCCGTAACAACGTTGTAGGAATGTTTCTGACATTGTCGTGTGAGCGTTGGTCTGTTGTGTGAGCTTCGGTGGTTCGAGTATCGACTGGCCGAAGTGAAGCAACATCTGTCAAGTACTTCGGTGGGTCGAGCATCGACTGGCCGAAGATGTGTACTTGTGTATAAGTGTCACACCCCGGTCAACGGTTTCGGGTGTGAGCGAGAATGGAAATCATAGTCGAGGATACATAGAACACTTCTAATAATTTAAAAACTTCATAAAACATTAATTCGTTTCATTGCAGCGGAAAGAGTAGTGGAAACATCAATGTTTTACAATTTAAAAACATAAGTCTTAAACGATTATT
>JBCNJP010008393.1:0-12333 GCA_039602395.1 Deinandra increscens subsp. villosa
GTCATGTTGTCTCTTGGTGGTTTGAGGGGTGTTTTTTTAAGTGTTCTTTTATTTTCCTTCGTTCTTTGCTTTTATTCTAGCTTCTTACTAGTTTTTTTAGTGAATAGCCTTAAAAGAAAAGTAAATAGAATCATAATTTTCTAACCATGGGAGTTTTATAGGTTATGTTGTCTCTTGATGGTTTGAAGGATGTTTTATTTAGGTGTTCTTTTATTTTCCCTCGTTCTTTATTTGTATTCTAGCTTCTTACTATTTTTTTTAAATGAATAGTCGTTAAAAAAAATAGAAGTTTTTGTTATGCTAGGGTAATTTTTTTCTTTCTAAAAGTTAGTTAATACCGTATGTTTTGCTTGTTATTATTGAGCTTTTAAAGTAAAGGTTGGTTGGTTCATGACTCGGTATAAGAATGTGTTATATAAGTATCAACATTGATATTTTTAGAACAAAACAAAACAAAAGATTCTTTATGTTTTATCAAAATTTCATACTTGTTTTAGGGGTCCTTTGTCACTAACAGAGTTTAAAATGATCAATTAAGTCAAGAGTATTTCCATCCTGTTGAAACATCTTTTAATTAATTAAACCCAATAAATAAAAAATAACTCGTTTAAAAAGTCACACTTAAAAAGTCATAATCCGAAATTTGGGTAAAACATAAAGAACAAATTTTTATTTATTTATTTATTTTTTTGTAATTTACTCATATTTTTATGTGCAAACCTTCTTGTTAAGTAATTTTAGTATTAGAGTTAATTATATAGATGGTTCTTGTGTTTTGGGCAAAATAAAAGATTTGGGTACTAATTTTTTGAAGTTACAAATATGGAGATAGTGGTTTCAATTTTGTTACAAGTTTGGATACTAAGACTAACTTTCCTTAAAGGAAATTATAAGAAATGACCAAAATAACAGTTTATGGCTGATTTTTACCAAGTCGTATGACACATTTTACAAACTCAACTGATGAATTTCTGATCTAGTGACACCTAGTGTTTATCCTCTCAACATTGATGCTGGTTCAGGTCACATATTACAAGATGTTTTTATTTGCCATTAAAAAGAACTATAAGTTCGTCCTTTCGATTCAATCCAAAGGATATTTCTACATAGTTAATTTAGTGCATACACAGTCTCACTAATTTCCCATGTCCTAAATTTCTTTAAAAACTTCATAATACAGTGGTCAAAAGTCAACCGTGTAGGTTGAGGTAAAGTGAAGTGAAGAGGACAATATTCAAGAAACAACATACCACAGACACATTTAATTACTACATTTTGTGAAGTAACACAGCTATTCACAAACTAAACTTTCAAATTACTCCCTGAAGTCTCTAGCTTTAGGCATAATTGAACTTTTTGTTGAATCTTCCAAGTATCTTTTTACCATAAAGATTGGTTTGCATAGACCACATGTTCTTTGAAATTAAGCCACGGAGACATTCATGTGCAAAACCCTGCTCATTATCAACAATATCACACATCACTCCAAAAATTAAAACAGTTTTTAACATGAGTTTTTCATTTCAATAAAGGGTTCTTACAGTCATTGAAAAAAGGGCATGTAAAAAATGGGTAGATGGGTAACATTATTTTACCCCAAGATAATTAGTTAATCTCGCATGAAACTAATTATTTGTGACATTCTGACCTCTAAATAATGATACAATTAAAAGTAAGAGCAGAAGAGCTGACGTGAAAAACTTCAAGTCACAATAAGGGAAGGACCACTTAGGATCAATTATGAATGTTTCGCGTGTTTGGAACAGCGTATGGTATTAGCTAATAACTGTCTCATTACAGGAAACTAATCCCATAATTTTTTACTTACATCAAAACCAAATATATTAATATATTATATAATTTAAAAGAAAAAGTATAATAATTATTATCTCAAAGTTGTTAGAACTTTTAAATTATTACAATATTTTTTTTTTTTTTTTTTTTTTCGAAACAGCAAAAAGTTATATAATATAAAACCTCCACTAGCAAGATACTAGAGGAAAGGAAAATTACATGAACATCAAAAGAAAGGAAATAAAATTACAGCCAGTACAATGGATCACGTTTCCAAATGTTCCAATCTAGATCTAAAATTTTTGCACGATTGGTTAGCCAAAGGTACGTTTCAGATTTAATTTCTTCAAAAATTCTTCCCGGATGTGTATTTCGGCCATCGAATTCTTTCCCGTTTCTGGCTTTCCAAAGTTCCCAAACCGTTGCCGCGACGATTGCTTTGAGTGTTTTACTGAGATTGGTAGTGGGACCTGAAACAGAGGCTTGATTGTAGGCTTGTTCTATGAAAGTGGGAGAAGAAATGTGGTGATTAGTCCAGGAGGCCACGAGGTCCCAGGTTTTGGAGGCAAAGGGACATTCGAACAAAAGGTGATTTGTTGATTCATTGTTAGCTGAGCACCAGGTGCAGGAGGAGAACGGTAGAGTGATTCCACGCTTTAGAAGTTCTGTTTTAACAGGGATTCGATTGAGAGCAGATTTCCAAACGAAGATATCTACTTTCCTAGGAATCCAGCCAGACCATTGATGTTTGAATGAGAAGTCACCCCAAGAGTGTTCAAGTCTTCTTCGAATGCTTCCAGTGGAGAATTGAAGGCTGTTGCAAGCGAGCCAGACCCAGCGGTCTGGACCAAGAGAGTAATTGAATGGTTGGAGAATGGAGGAAAGTTGCGACAGTGAGAGAACTTCGGTGGGGGAGGAGGGCTGTGATTTCCAGTTCCACAATACCATGTGTCGTGCCGTTATTGGTAGGAAGGAGTCTATCATTGACTAGGCAGGATTTTGATTTTTCGATGAGATATAGGTCCGGGAACATTGATTTCAGGTTTGTGTGAGTTATCCAAGTGTCGTGCCAAAACTTGACTTGTGTCTGGAGACCCGGAGTTGCTTTTGCTTCGTCCCAGAATTGAATACCTTCGTCTTCGAGCTCCTTAAAAACGTTGGTGATCGGTTTCCAAAAGCCAGGGATTGATTTACGAAGGGGGAGTGTGTTGTGGATCCTATTCGAGGAATGGATGGCATTGATGACCGAGACCCACAGGGCTGATTTTTCAGTTTTGAACCTCCAGCCCCATTTGGAGATGAGTGCCAGATTGGCGGCCTTGAGACTGCCAATTCCAAGTCCACCGCACGATTTGGGTGCGGTAATTCTGTTCCATGCGACCCATGGGATTTTTTTGTGGGAAGATGTTTCGCCCCAAAAGAAGTTTTTGCGGAGGCGTTCTAGTTCGAGAATGATGCAAGAAGGTGCACGAAAGAGGGAGAGATAGTAGGTTGGGAGAGAGCCGAGAACAGATTTGATGAGAATCGCTTTCCCGCCTTGAGAAAGTATCGACGATTTCCAACTGTTGAGTCTGGATTTAAATTTTTGTATGATCGGTTCCCAGTGCTTTTTGAGTCGCATGTTTGCTCCAATCGGGATGCCCAGGTAAGTGAAAGGTAGTTTGTCGACTTTGCATTGAAGGAGGACCGCCATGGATTCCGTTTGATGTGTGTCGACTCCAATTCCGAAAAGACGGCATTTCTTGTAATTGATTTTGAGACCTGAGGAGATGTGAAAGCATCTTAGGAGGCGAGCAAGGTATCTGCAGTTCAGTTCATGCCATTCACCTAGGAAGATGACATCATCAGCATACAGGAGGTGGGACAGAGTTGGACCTTCGCCAGGTAGTTTAATTCCAGTGAAAAGTCCCGAGAGTGTTGCCTTTTCGGAGGCAACGTGTAGTGCTTCCATGGCGATGATGAAAAGAAATGGGGAAAGTGGATCACCCTGTTTAACCCCCCTTTGGATTTGGAATTCACGAGTGGGTGAGCCATTGACTAAGATGGAGGATTTAGATGATGAAAGACATCCTTTAATCCAGGACCTCCATCTGTCTGGGAAGGCCATTTGAGAAAGGATGGAGTCAAGGAAGTTCCAGTTGAGGGTGTCGAAGGCTTTTTCGAAGTCTACTTTGAACAACATGGCTTTTCTTTTCTTTTGTTTAAGCCATGCGATGGTTTCGTTGAGCATGAGTGGGCCATCAAGAATCGAACGTTCCCCGACGTAGGCCGATTGTGTGTTGCTTATGACAGATGCAATTACAACTTTGAGTCAGATGGCAAGAACCTTAGAAATGATTTTGGGTATGCAACCGATGAGACAGATTGGTCGAAAGTGGGAAGGTTGGAGTGGGTCTTTTATTTTTGGGATGAGGGCAATGAAAGAGGAATTGCAACCAGGACTGATTTTTCCCGTGGAGTGGAACTGTTGAAGGATTTCTAGGAGTTTGGACCCGAGTAGGTCCCAGTGAGTTTTGATGAATTTAAAGTTGAAGCCATCAGGCCCCGGCGCCTTATCATTTCCACAGGACAGAACTGCACCTTTGATTTCCTGCAGTGAGAATGGGGAGATTAGGGATTCTGAATCGGATGAGCTTAATTTCTTGAAGTTGTCGGAGAGGAATAGTGGTCTGTTAGCAATCGGTTCAGCGAATTTGGTTGAGAAGAATTGGAACATTCGGTCCTTTACAGCGTCTGGGGACGTAATCCAGTTTCCGGTTTGAAGGATCCCGTTGATTCTGTTTTTTGTTGTTCTATTTCTGATGAGGCCATGAAAGTAGGATGAGTTTTCGTCTCCGTCGATCAACCATTTGATTCTTGATTTTTGTGCCAGGTCTTGAGACTTTTTTGCAATAATTTCCTTTGCTTTTTTGATGGATTCTTGTCTGAGATTAAGTTCTGCTGGAGTAAGGCCAATCACTTCAGCCTTGAGTTCAAGCCCGTCGATTGTATCTCTGATGATCTTCAGGTCATAGTCTTCAGTGTTGCGGAAGTTGGTGTTCCAAGATTTTAGTGCCAGTTTCACCGATTTGAGCTTTAGTTGTAGTTTCCTATCTGGCATTGTGTTTTGTGGTGTCGTAGTTTGTGAGAATGATGAATTTACTGTTTCCATGTAACCCGGTCGGCCAATCCACGAGTTATAAAATCTAAAGACTGATGGACCAAAATCGAGAACATTAGTAATCAAAATCAGCGGACAATGATCCGAATGCACCCTCGGTAGTGCCGTGAGGGAAGCACTCGGCCAAAGCCGCATAAAATACGGTGATACTAGTACCCGATCGATTTTGCTAAACTTATCCCCATTATCAGAAATGTAGGTGAATTTCCTCCCTCCCATGTTGTATTCTTTAAGGCCCGAGTTTGTTATAAAATTATTGAAATTTGTTGCATTTATTGGGTAGAATTCTGAATTTAAGCGCTCGTGTGGGAATCTAACCTCGTTGAAGTCACCAAGTAGAATAGCAGGAATGGATGGATGTTCAGTCAGTTTAAGACCCAGTTCAACCCATAGAGCTACCTTGGAGGATGGTTCGTGGGGGCCGTAAACGTTGATGATCATGATTTCTTGATGATTGCCAAGGAGAAAACCTTTGATTTGCAGGTAGTGTTTGGATTTGTGTGTTGAAGTTTTTTGAAAAATGGTCGGGTCCCAAATTGAGATCAAACCACCAGATCGACCCGTTGCCTGACATATTTCCGAATCGCATTGTGATCTTCCCCAAAAGGAGTTCGGGTTAATTGAGTTGGAGTTATGAAGTTGTGTTTCCTGGATGGCAAGAAAGGAGATTTTGTGGGATGCTTTTAAGGATTTTACCCATTGGTGCTTGTCTGGGTTTCCTATCCCTCTCAGATTTATGGATAAATAATTCATTGGGAACAAGGGTGTGTCACGATTTTGGGAAGAAAGTCTTGGATTAGGTTTTGGTGCCCTTCCATTTGGAATCCGGTCTCGATGCCGACTTCCATTGTTTTGGTGAGTTCAGTGGTTTGGCTTTGGGTGAGCGATGATTGAATAACAGGAGCACTCATGGAGATGTGTTTGGGGTGGGAGGTGGATTGGGTGTGTGGGTTGGATTTTAATTTGTGATTGGTGATGCCGAAAGGGAATTGACGTAGTGTGTGACTAAGTCTTAAAGGTTGCATGGTGATTTTCGGTTGGTTAGATGATTTGCGGATGCGAGTGCGAGAGTACGTTTTGAGGGGTGATGGGGCAGGTCGTGCATGGGTGGTTGGTATTTTAAGTTTGAGGTGGGTTAAAGGGGGATGGGAAGAGATGGGCCGGGAGTTGGTTTTTGCGAATTGGGTTGTTTCGCCAGAGTGGTTAGTTGGGCTGTTTTGCGAATTGGGTTGTTTGGCCAGGGATTTATTAGGGTTTAATTTCTTTGGTGGGTTTAGGGGTACGGGTGATATGGTGGGGTTTTTTGAAAAGGGAGAGGAGAGAGGGGATCGTGGGGTGTCAGGGGCTAGGGTTGAACCAGGGCTCGAAAAAGGTGATGGTTGCAGGGGTAGAGTAACCGATGGGGGAGGTGGCTTTTTCTAAGAAGAAGGTAAGTTTGCAGTGGGGTTTGATGGTGGAGGAGAGATGTCACACCTAGAAGAAGATAGGTTGACTTCGTAGGTGGGGGATGGCGACAGATGATCTTTTCCTGTCCCGTCCTCTGACTCTTGCAGAAGAGTCAGATCGTTATTCCCGAATACTGTTCCCGCCGGCGATGTAAAGTAGTTTCCGTCGACTTCGAAATTTTCTCCGGCGTCGTTAGCGTCTACAAATATGGAGTTTAAAGATTCCGAATCCGACAGATCTTCCGTTGAATGGCATGATGACGGTGGTGCTACTGTCGGCGGGGACCAATGGATCGTGTTTTCACATACCCATACATCGAAAGAGTAGTTATTCCATCTGAGCAATTGCATCAAAGGTATCAACATCCCTCAGGTGAAAAGGAACACCTCTAATGGTGAGTTGGGCGATGCGATCCGTTTTTAAGATTTGTCCCAACCACGTATCTAGGGTTATGAAGATTTTTTCCCAAGTTGATTTGTGGTTTATAAGGGTGTTTGTAATGGGTCTCCCAAGACCCCATGATCCCAAGCTCTCCCAAGTTTCCCAAGACCCCAAGCTTTTTTCAAGTAATACCCATCCCAAGCTTCCCAAGACCCCAAACCCTTCAAAACCCACAAAAATAGCCTCTCCCAAGCTCCTCTAGCTCGGGACCCCACTCCCACGGGACTCTCCCGAGCTCCCAAGCACCTCTCCCGAGCACCTCTCCCGAGCACCCCGTCATGGTGTTCCCGCGACCCCGAGGGATCCCGAGCTCGGGATAGCCTCCCAATCTTGCACCATTACAAATACCCTAAGAAAATCAGAAGCCTCCTTCGATGAATCGAAGATGAGGACTAGCGTAAGGCCTCCGATGTAGTGCGATGTGAGGTTCGTGTGTCCCTCCACCGATAGTATCGTATCCGCATTATAAAGGTGATGTATGTCAACAGATTCTCCGATTAGGGCTAGTTTTCTCATCTTTGTGGGGACCAGAGGTGGTGTATCGGGGATTCGGATTTCTATTTCTTCAGTGATGTTTGACTGGGTTCGAGATCTGGTAAGGGTGTCCCTGAAAGATTGATGGTACGGTGGGGGTGGGATGTGGGTAGTAGGGTGGCTGACCTGGAAGTGTTGGGGGGAGGAGGAGGAGGGAGAACGTACCTGTAATTGTGTTGTGGGGTTGGCAGGAGCGGGCGGTTGTTTCTGGTGGTTGGAGGCTGGAGAGGGCGATGGTGATGGTGAGTTGCAGGTGGTGGACGTTTAGGGTTTTTGGAGGGGAGGGTAACATGTTTCAGAGGTCCGAGTGTTACCGAGTTGAGCCTGTCGATCATGGCGTCGATGTTTCTTACTCCGGCGAATCGAACAAAACCAAAGGTATTGCCCCGGCAGTCCTTTTTTGTTGGAACATAAGCATCAGTCATTGTACCAAGGGAGCAAAATTTTCGCCATAGGAAGTCAGTGGTGCAGTCCGATGGAAGGCTGGTGAGTAGAAACGATATGATGGCAGTGGAAGGGTGGGGGATGAAGGATTGATGTTGTTGGGCAGGCAGCTTTCCGGTGGTCGTAGGTCTCTTTCCGACCTTAATCCATCCATCCTCTAACTCTTGGTGGCTCCGGTCTTCCCTCTCTCTCACACACACTCTCTCTCTCTCTCTCTCATATCTACCAAAAAAAACTGTCAAACGTGTTTGCTTGCTTCTTCATATCGCATACTTCAGGTGATTTTCTTTTTAGCTTTCTAGGTTAATTCGTGCAGTTCATGGTATTTTCTTATGTTTCTTGGACTATGGTTGGATAGCTCTACAACTTTTGGCCATCCTTTTTGTAATACATGCTGGACAGGTTTGTACTTTTTCTTTTATTTTTAAATTCTATGAATAACTGGTTCTCAATGCCTCCCTCTTTAACCTAAGTTCTTTTCGCCTCGCACTCTAAATAAGGTTGCTATTTTTATGCATGAAAGCATCTGTCAGTTGTTTTAGGGTTGTTTGATTTTTTGTTTCGGAATTTATCATCTGAGATTGAGATATGAACCCACATCAGTCATGGTTTAATGATTGGATATTGTGATTCTGCTCTAATTATTTATTTGTAAAATAAGTAGTCTCATTTGTTTTCGAACAAATTTGCAACAAAAAAGATTAAGGATAAAGTCTCTTTAACTTCTCTTTCAACCTAAATTGACAGACTTTTAATGTACCTATATGCAAATAATTTTATCCAAATTGGGGGCTTTTACTTCGTGGTTTCCTTTGCCTGCTACTCTGATGTACAACTCATTTCTGATATGAATGGGAAGCTATGTGGGTATGGTTTCTTTTGTTTTTTCAAGGTCTTGACACTAACGTCATCTGTGATAGTTTTTGTGTTTGTTTCTTTTTATTGTCTGTATTGGATGTTTGTTGTGTACTCTCCTTAGGTAGAACAGTTCTAATATTGATTGTAATATGAAATATTGGTGTATTGGTGTTGGGTTCTAAGAAGCTTGCTTAGACTCGATAAAGTTTGTTGTTTGAAAAAAAAAACTTCAATCTATCAAACCTGTTTTTAAACCACATTTTGTGTGAATATACCATCCAGATTGAGACGGCTAAACTATTTGACACCCCAATGTTAGATGTGAATTTACTAATTATGAAGACGAGAGTTTATTCGGGTTGTTTTTTGATGTCAAAGGATAGAGATGTAAGAGAAAGAAAAGTAGAAAGATATGCTTATGGGTAAAGACATTACTATCATTCAGGCTTTTAGTTAATGGAATGAGGAAAGAGGAAATGGCATAAGAATCTTAATACGTTTTTAGTTGTGTGTTAATTGAAAAAAAAATCTTTATTTATTATGTTTAAGACTATAGTCATGTAAACTTTGTGATGATTTATATAAATATAATAATGGGATTTATTAACCATATAAGTTATAAATTATATATTTAGTGATTTGTTTTCAAATAAAGATGACGTTCTTATGATCTTATGTTCAAGTCTAGATGTGAAAATAATGCTCCTAGATTGGAGACGGGTTTTCAATAAAGTAATTAGGTTTTCTTTAAAATTAAGGATGAATATATGAAGAGGTAATGTCGCTGAGCCAAAATATGTCATTAGGGTAAAAGTAATACCCTTGGGAGAGGGCATTTCGGGGGGATTCGGGGATTCGGGGAGCTCGGGAACACCATAATCCGGTTGGTGAAAATGGGGTTGGGCACCGATTTTTCCAAGAGAGAGAGTGGGGATTGGGAAGGTTTTTATGGGGTGTTTGGGAGAGTGGGAGAGTGGGGAAACCATTACCCACAAAATGGGGAAAAATAGGAAGGGGTGGGGAATGATGAGGTGGCACCAAAAATGGAGTGGGGAAATGGGGAAATGGGGGGAGTATTACTCTTAACCTTATAAAAAAAAGGGTCATTTGCATATATCCCCCTCTAAAGTTAAGAAATTGCATATTTACCCAAATCATGCTTTAAAACCATTGTACGTTATGCATTAAAAACTTGTATTTTGGGTATATATGCAATTTTTTCCCAAAGTAGGGGGATATATGCAATTTTTCCTAAAAAACTAGACAATGTCTACTATTATTTTCCTTCAACAACAAACAAAATTAGGAACGTTTATTTTACTAATAAAAAACAAATAGCATTAAATTCCTTTAATATTATACGAAGAATTCAAAATCTCAGCTTTATAACCGAGTTGAAGTGATGGGGCGACCAAAGTTGCTTTTACCCCAACAGAAGAACTCGAACACACTAATCTCCGTCTTAAAACTTTTATATTTCAAATTACTATGTTTGACCAATTTATAATTCAATTCTGGTTTCCATTATTATTTGTTTAATTCTCAATCGGACTTGTCGTGCTAAAGAAAACGATATCGCGGTGGAAATTCTTGAATCTATAATGCGCCAACAAAAGACTAATAGTACGCTATAGACTGGATAGATAAGTTATTTGTTTGAGTTCTACAAGGGTAGATAAGTTAAGTCGATGATACAAATGAGAAAAATAACAGACGTACAATGGAAAATACATCACGAGAGTATTGATAAATTAACAATAAAGCAAGTATCGCGTTGGTTGTCGCCGTCGACGAATAACGCTTTATAAACCGTCGACGTCGCAGCAACGCGCGGGCACCATCCTAGTATATATACAATCACAAACATCTCCTATGGTTGTGTGCCATTTTTTTACCTTACATATGTCTCTTTTATATATCATGTGTTTTAAATCATAACACGTCTTTCATTTAGCTCACTTGGTTCAGCTGGTATGTTTCTTCTCATGAGCACCTGAGTTCGATTCTTGCTTTCATCGGCTGCCTGCCCGATTTTTTTTTTGGTCTTTGTAGCTTCTTGATCTTTTCTTTACGAAACACGTGGCTAGGCTATGACACGTGTTGCTCCTTTGGTTCTTTTAACTCACCACCTCATCCCCTTCTTAGGTTTTTCACATCTGCCCGCCTACAGCTTCCCCTTTTCTTCTCCCGATCTGCAGGTACGATTTCGGATTTTCCGTAAGACTTCCTGATTTTTTTCTTTTCTATTTTAGCGCTCTGCACATTCATCTCCAACCCTAACTCCGCCATTAGCCTCGCTCTACCCATTCATCTCGATCGTCCAAGTTTTTACCAACGCTGCCGCTTCTCGATCGATCCTTCGGCAATTCAGGTATCATATAAATCATGCTTCTCCGCTTCTCTTCGTCATAAACATGAATCGGATTTGATTTATATTCTCCCTCTCTCTTCACACATCTACCGCCCGATCTCTCTCTGCTCTGGCTTTTTCACCGGCGACGAACCTCTCTTGCCGTTTATGGGTTTTCCGGTCGGCGGCGACTAGGTCGATTTCATGGCGGTTGTTGAGAACAATCAGGTCGAATCGAACGATTATGAGGAGTCGGAATCTTCGATTGTGATTTCTAGGTCAGATGATAACGAACAGAGTTTTCATCAAGAGAAGAGGATGACGCCTAATGGAAATGGTGTAGCGGATCATCGCTATGAGGATGAGGGTTTGAAGGAAGAAATTTTTCAAGGAAATCTGGTCGTTGTTTCTTGGTGTGTAAGAAGAATGTAGAGGTTTAACAAAACCACCGTGAAACCTAAAATGGTCAATCGCTCCACGCCGCCATTAGGTTATCCAACCGGTGCATGGTGGTTAAGAAACCGAAAGAATCCCAATCCGGTTCGCAAATCACCATCACTATAAGTTTTGGTGTAAGCTATGGTTTCCGATTTGGTATGCGGTGGTAATGGCGGCGAATCGATGTCCGGTGAAGCGACTTGAGTGCTCTGGCCGGTCGGAGAAAGAGCGGTGATGTCGTGACCCAAAGAAATGTTAAGAGTTCGAATCATCATTTGAAGAACGGGTTGTAGAATTAGTAGCATGCTAGTAAAAGCAACAATGTTATGGCCTTGCCATTTCAAGGCAAAACATTGTAAGAATGTTACTATGACTTACAATATGAAAATGTGGTGCATGAGTAGTTACTATGACTTACAAGGTCATGAATGGGAATGTGGCGACTCCTAGTGGTTTGAATGTGGTTTTCACTCGGTTAGCGACTTGAGTGCTCTGGCCGGTCGGAGAAAGAGCGGTGATGTCGTGGCGGCGACACAGGAAGGTCTGAGTTTCATCTCTGTCAATTTTTTAGCGATGAAGTGTTTATTCAATAAGGCTGTCCGTAATGGGGCTCCATGGGGGCGCCATGGAGCCCCATAGCGCCCCTATAGCGCCCATCACCGCCCCCCGGGGCGCCATCTTAGAAAAAAAAGTGAAGAGCGCCATGTTAATGGCGCTGGTGAACGTTGAGGGTATTTAAAATTTCGACCGTTCAACGGTCAATTCCTTTTTTTTTTTACCTAATTTAAACACTATAAATTAAACCTCTCCATCCAATTTTTATACACACTCTTCTACCCATCTCTCCATTTTTATAAAATTCTCTCTA
>JBCNJP010008394.1:0-10571 GCA_039602395.1 Deinandra increscens subsp. villosa
ATAAAGGCCAAAATCATAGTTCTTATCGAACTGGAATCGAGGCGTACCGCCCCAAAATACATATTCTGGGGCGTACCGCCCGGATTTTGAGATTCGTACATACCAGAATCCGACGGGTGCCGCAATCCGACCCGTTTACCATCCGGGTCGCGAACCGCTTAGGATTTCTCTATCCTAGGCGTACCGCCCCAATTTGTAATTCAGAAACTTTTGAAAGTATCTCATTTGAAAATTCCAACTCGGATAATCGTTTCATTCACGAAGGTTACAAAGGGCTACCCTCGTTTCTTCGGCTTTGGGTTCTCTTGAATCGTATTATTTTTCCATGTGTTCCTATTCCGTCAGGGGTGATTAAAAGATTAGAATCAATTCGGTCTAGATTCTTCTGGGGCTTTGAAGATAACTCAAAAAAATCCCCTTGGGTTAAATGGGAGTTCACGATTGCAAGTAAAGATCAAGGGGGTATTGGAATTGGTAGCCTTTATGCGATGAACTTAGCTTTATTGTATAAATGGCGTTGGAGATTTGTATCTAATGGAAATGCTCTTTGGAATCACTTTCTGAAAGCCATTCACGATCCTAACTTCGGGGATTGCTACAAAGGTAAAGCTTCTAGCGTTTGGCATCGCATTATAAAGTTGTGTGATAAGTGTCATAATCGAAATCTTATACCATATAATGCGATCCATAGAAAAATTGAAATTGGAAATGAAACGTTTTTTTGGAAAGACATTTGGATTGAGGATTGCCACTCAAAATTCGTTTTCCTCGTCTTTTTGCGTTAACTCATAACAAGGATGGGTTTATTAGCAATTATAGGGACGGGTCATCTTGGTCTTGGTTTTGGCGAAGAAGTATTAGAGGAGGGGCTGAAGAGGAACAATTTATTAAACTTTCAGAGTTGGTTTCCAATGTCACGTTCTTGAGCGATGTTGACAAATGGTGTTGGTCTCTTGATGGTGAAGATGAATTTTCGGTAAAAGCGGTGAGAAAGCACTTCGATCGGATCCATCTTCCTAATGGTGTGTTTGCTACTAGGTGGCTAAGGTACGTATTGAAAAAAGTCAATATTGCTATTTAGAGATTATTTTTGGATCGTTTACCCACTCGGTTTAACTCATCTAAAATTGGCATTGAGATCACGTCTATTTTCTGCCCCATTTGCAACAACAGTGTGGAAACTAGTAATCATGTGTTCGGTGATTGTGATCTATTTGCGAATATCTTGGCTAGAATTAAAGCGTGGCTTGGAGTGGATTGTCTCAACTCGGTCAGTCCTGATGCTCTCTATAAAGGTATTGAAGATCAAAATCTCTCCAAAATAAAGATAGAGGTGGTTTTAACGGTTATCTACACTACGTGGTGGCTCGTTTGGAAGACAATAAATTCTTACATCTTTCGTCTGACCAATATCCGGAACACTAGTATATATATATATATATATCATTAAGTCTAAAACCCTAATATACCTAATAGCCATTTTAGAGTTTTGAGAAAACTTGAACACCACCACCACACCAACCATTGCCGCCCTCCTCCACTGCTGGCCTCACTATCGCCAACCGCCACCGTCCGACGGGCGTCTCTTCGTCGTTGCCGTCGTCCGACCGCCACCTCACAACCGCTACTTTGTCAGAGCTCATGCCCGCCACCGGTTCCAAAATTAGTTTCGGGGTTCTTGTTTTAGGTTTTGTTTTTTCGGTTCAAGAGTTGATGTGTGTTCGAGATTACTAGCGGATCAGTTTGTCGAATCTATGTTGGTCCAGAAACAGCAATCGCTCACGATATCTAACTAATCTAAACGTGCGAAATCCGGGTAGATTAGCGATTCAAGAAAGAGAAGATAAGAAATCGAAGAAAATGATGATTAAAACATGAAAAACCTGATCTTTGCACACAAGATGAACTTGTCGGGTACAAATAAGAAATCGTAAACTGATATCTCTCTCTAGTTTACGATTACGATCGTAAACTCCCTTGCTCTCTCTCTAAAATCGTAATCTCCAAGGGTTTACAAATGAGAAGGTCTAGTGGGGTATATATAGTCCCCCATTGGGTTTACTATTGGGCCCCTTGTGGATCATAAACGCAATAGTAAACCCAAGCCCAACCATAAACTAGCCTAAATACAATAACCAAACTAGCCTATGATTCTAAAGAAACCTTCTAAGCCCAGCCCAACTTATTTAATATTGCAAGCCTCATAATCTAGCCTCTACAATCTTCCCCTAGGCTTGTGATATTAAATGTATTCAATGTTTGAAATTCTTCTTCTTGACTGGCTGACATAGATGTTGATGAAGATTCTTTCCGCATAAATCTTCAATGGGTTTCATGATTGGCACTTGGGACTTCCTCTTGATCAGCATCAGCTTGAATTTCTTGAAATGAACAAGTTATTGAGATGGAGGATTCTCAATGACTTGCTTCTCTTGAAAGAACTGATTCTCGCTGACTCTTCGGTAACTGTCTTGAATCTTCAAAAATTAGAGGGTAAAATTTTGAAAACCTAACTGTGAAGAACTTGATTGTTGATCTTGGATCTTCATGATCTCTAACTGCTCTCTGCATCATTTTCTTCATCAAATATCGACTTGAAATCTTAAGCTTCCCCTAAACATGTGAACATCTTCTTTGAAGCTCTTTTGAAGCTTTTGAAAACTTGTAAAGACACCAACAACTTCCCCTGAACAGTTGCTTTTCCAGATGGAAGTCTTGTCCGGCTGGTTCTTTAACTTTGAGCAGCAGCAGCATCAGCAGCATCTTTCTATAATCAACCTGTCTGACACACATTTGAAAAAATATACTCCAACAGACATTTGATGACCGGTCTTTAGGTAAGAGGATAATGAACATTATAAAAACCCAATTATCATCTGTTCAATTGATGATAATATGTATTTTAACCAAAAACCCAAAGTTAATTATCATCTGTTCAGTTGATAATAATTAACTTCTTTTGAACCCAATACCTGTAAAGACTTCCCCTTAGCTGATAACTTCCCCTCAGCTAAGGACTTCCCCTGAGATAATACATATTATCTTCGAGTTCCCTTCAGATACTATGTATTATGGAAGTCTTTTCATTAGATAATAAGTATCATCCTCGAGTTCCCTTCGGATAATACTTATTATCCCCTCTCCTTCCCCTAAAAGTTTGTCAAGATCTATAGGGGGCATTCTGTCATGCAACAAAACCCATGAAAACACATTTTGACTTCTCAAATTAACCTGGCCAAGAAGTAAACACAACTAAAAAGAACTTAAAGACTCATACACGAAAGATAAAAATAAACAAATACTTACCAAAATCAAACATGAGAAAGTTTACAAGGGATCAAACCGTATGAATCTGACTGAGGAACCCTTTTCAGCTTCAGTTACTCGACTAGTCCAGGTGATTGCCGGTATGTTTGTTCGTTTTAAACTCAAACCCGTTTGAACCCAACCAAATGCATCATGCTAAATATATTACTAATTACCAGCATGTTTAATCGTCCCCACACCCAATTGTACATAGCAAAACCTACCCAACCTCAGAGTTTATTGAGGATTCACAAACCCCCAACTTGAGGAACCATGCAACACCGTTATGACTACCACTTATTCATTAATCATCAGTTGGTGATCAGGTCGGCTGCATAAGCACGCAAAGAAGACCAAACTGAATGATTATTTTTTATTTTCTTTTCTTTTTCATTTCTTTTTCTTTTCTTTTTCTTTTCTTTTCATTATGTGGTGTAGTCATAACAGTAGAAACATGGCGTGTGAGAGAGTGAATACTAGGTATAATTACCACTCTCAACCCGTTTTTGCTGGGACTCAGTTTTTTAAACCATGTAAACTAGGATGGGAAACTAAACATATATATATTTTAAGTTCATTGCACTTACATTGGTGGTCATAAGATTAGGTCGAGCCTACCGATCATATCACCGTGAAGCTTGCTTTTCACTTCCGCCTTACACGTGTCAGTCATCTCCAATCCGGGCTTCCCTCCCTTCTCAGAAACAAAACACAAACAAACTATTAAAAATTGAAAAGCACATAATTTTTAAGGGGTCAACTTTTTCTTCATCTTTACATTTCTTCCCCTTGCTTTTTGATTTTTAATGTCACAACTTTTGTGAACATCATCATTTTTTTTATTTTTTTTAAACGCGAACACATAAGCAGAGCAAATAACTTCACACACATCTGGCCAAGCTAACCTTCAAAGTATGGATTTGAAAATTGGGTTTTATAGCATGCATACCTCATTTTTTTTTAAAAAAAATTGAACAACCAAGCACAACTGAAAATTTTAAGGAATTTGGTTTTGACACAAACACCCTTTACCGCTTCATCAAACAAACAACCAAGTTAAGAACAGTACCTTTCATGTTGAATTTGACCTTTTACCTCTCAAGGAAACATACCCTCCATAAAAAATTGCTTGTCATGACATGAAGATACGTCTCCTAAACTGTGCCTGGAACAATCACTTATCAACAAACAAATTAAAAAAATGTTAGTGATAATCTTCCTTGACTGTTCCTGCACATAGTGAGAGATTAGTTAGCCAATGGTACCCAGGCAATTGTTTTTCTGGGTACACCTGAGGAATCAATAAAAGATACTTCTTGTAAGAACATCCCCTTTGAGAAATCAGGAAGTTGGGATGGAGCTGCCTTGATTTTTGGTTTCCAAGTTCCAGATGATTTAACATTTGTTTTTGTCACTTTTGGAATTGTGACTTTAGGTATTTCAACCTTCTTTGTTTTAAATTCATTTTTTAAAACAGTTTTTGTTTTATTCACCTTTGGAGTTGTGACATTAGGTATTTCAACCTTCTTCATTTTAAAGTCATTTTTCAAAACAGTTTTAGTTACCTTGGGAGGGGTAACTTTGGTTTTTTCAGACTTTGGTTGTTTTGAAAACGGTTTCTTCATCTGTTTTTGGAAATTTTTGTAACTTGGAAAGCTGTTGTTTTGATTTATAGATTTTCTTTCAGCTTTGGCAGCACCCCAATGTTGATCAGAGGGTTTAACCTTAGGAGTAACAGTCTTCCTTGCCTTAGGTGTTTGCACCATCATCGGCTTAGACTTTACAAACTCCTGAGATGAAGCTTTTTGACTTTGCGGATAATAGGGTTCATAGGGGCGGTAAAGACAGTTTCTGGCTATATGACCAGCTTTACCACAATTAAAGCAAGTCTGCTTCTTTAGATAGAAGTTAGACGTGTACCCATTTGTCTATGGTGGCTGATATGGAGCTGCTTTGCCTTGTGTTTGCTTCTGCTGGTTCCTCGAAGTCTGTGTTGAACCTGTCTTTACTGTCTTTGTGCTTCCTTGATTCTTTGACGTTGAAGCATCATTCTTGCAATTACAACGGCAACTGCATGATCCAACTGAAGAAATAGGAGACACAGCTACTCACTTGAGTTTTTCATTCTTCACTCCAGCCGTTGATTTCATACTCGGATGCTTGATGGTGATCTTTAGCCTCTTAACTTCAGCTTTACTTATTACTCCATTAGTTATTCCCTTGAACTTGGAGGAGAAGGGTGGTAAGTCATATCCAACATCTGGTTCTTGGTCAAAAATTGATCCAAATGTCATAAAGATCTTCCCCTCAGGCCATGTCGTCAAGATCACCTTTTTCCTTTTGACTTCGTGAATTACTTTGAAGTGTGGGGTTTCAATTTTAGGGTATGGTTTCAACTCTATCCCAGCATCATCAGACTTAGAGTTATGACACCTGTCATATTTCTGGCACTCAGCATCATTGTCTGATATATCATATACTCTCCCTTCACCATAAGTCATGTTTGCTTCATTATCAATTTCTTCTTGAGTCAATGGTGTAGTTCCAACCAAGACACTATCAATAGGAGGAGCAACTTCTTTATAATCAGACTTGGTTCGTTCAATTTGATCCTCACTAAGAAGTATTCCTATAATGTCTCTCGGAACTGGTGGAGGAATAATATTGTTTGCAGCCAAGGACTTATCAGACTTTTCTGACCCAACCCTAGTTTTATCTTTTCCAGCTTGACCAGTTACACCAACATGTGACAATTCATTTCTAGCATCTAGCATTCGCTGATTTCTACCCTGGTTGCAATCATACTTGACCTGCAACTCATCATATTTTTGCTGCAGTTCAATTAATTTATGTGGCAGCTCAGATATCTCAATCCTAGCCTGATCATATAAAATAGTCTTCTCCGTTGCTAGCTTTTGATATTTCTCAATGTCTAGTTTTTGGGCTTTTACTTTCTCTTCACTCTTTTCCCACCTACCTTTAAATGAACTCCTAGAACATTGCATATCAAAAAGTTCGATTTCAGCATTTTTCCAGAGTTGTCTTAAGCCAGGAATTAATCGAGCACAAGTAGGATTGGGGCATATCTTAGTTTCGTCAACTTCAGCTGCGAAAGCATCCTTGTTCTCAACCATATTCTTTTCTTCAACCACTGAACTCATTTTCTTTCTTTAGATATGCAGCTTCTGAAAATTTTTAATTTTTTTTTGGCAAAAACGGCAAAATCGACAAAAGTACTATTCAAATAATAGTGTCAAAAACTTAAAACGCGAAAACGGAGGCCTTCGGAGTGGAATTTGGGGGTCCAAACGAGCTCCCCTTGACATTAGTCTAGGGTAATTCTGGGAATCGTTGTCACGAACGTCGTGTTAAAATTTAAGCTTCTAATTCCAAACGAGTCAAAAGTTATGTCCGTTTCCGTGAAAGTGTGAAATAGTGACTTTTCGCCGCAAACTAGTTTCCGATCGTAAACCCTGTTTACGATTTTGACAGCCTAGCAGATCGTAAACTCAGTCGCAAACACCTCCGGGTCGTAAACTCGGTCGTCCGATCGTAGTCTCTGTCGTAAACTCCCCGGATCGTAAACAAAGTCGTAAACTCAATCGTAATCACCCTTGGATCGTAAACGCGATCGTAAACTCCCCGGATCGTAATCTTGGTCGTAATCTCCTCCGGATCGTAATCGAAGTCGTAAACACCCAAAGTTCGAATCTTGAAGTCGTAAACACAGTACTGAGTCGTAAACGTGGTCGTAAACAATCAAAAATCCAATCTTGAAGTCGTAAACTCTAAATTGCAGCTCGTAAACACAACACTGATGAAGAACACTGATCGTAAACAACAGCAGATCTCGTAAACAGCAAGAACAACCCAGATTATCGATCTCAGACCTGAAAAACTCAAGAAAAAATCACAAAATCTGTTAGATCTTCTTAAATCAATATCATGAGAACCACGAAACTCTCGTTTCTTGGCTCTGATACCAATTATTGGTCCAGAAACAGCAATCGCTCACGATATCTAACTAATCTAAACGTGCGAAATCCGGTTAGATTAGTGATTCAAGAAAGAGAAGGGAAGAAATCGAAGAAAACGATGATTAAAACATGAAAAACCTGAGCTTTGCACACAAGATGAACTTGTCGGGTACAAATAAGAAATCGTAAACTGATCTCTCTCTCTAGTTTACGATTACGATCGTAAACTCCCTTGCTCTCTCTCTAAAATCGTAATCTCCAAGGGTTTACAAATGAGGAGGTCTAGTGGGGTATATATTGTCCCCCATTGGGTTTACTATTGGGCCCCTTGTGGATCATAAACGCAATAGTAAACCCAAGCCCAACCATAAACTAGCCTAAATATAATAACCAAACTAGCCTATGATTCTAAAGAAACCTTCTAAGCCCAGCCCAATTTATTTAATATTGCAAGCCTCATAATCTAGCCTCTACAATCCATCGTGCACTCTCTCGGTTTTTGTCGAGGTCGAATTTCTAACCTTTCTATGGTTGTTATATTTTATTGTCTGAACCGTTTTGTAATTGGATCGTTGACGAGATACGTGTTCATTTATATATAACGTTTAGAACTTTTCGCTTCTGCACCTAATAATAAGTTATTATTTTTTATGGTATATATAACTAGTGGCTCAGAATAGTTCTCAAAAGTTTTTAAAACCAATTGGTTCTTAAATGATCTTGCCCTATATATATATATATATATATATATATATATATATATATATACACACACACACATTTCAAGAATCCGCTAATCTGCGGTATATTCCAAAAGATTATACACATTTTCTACATTATCATACACATTAACAACCCTAGCCAAATGCAATGAATGGCTCAAGGCGGGATGTATTTGGTTCGGGCCTGACAAGAAAACTGTCTTTTTTTTTGGAGCGGCAATTCATTTAAAACGGGCAAAAAAACCCCTAGCAAAAAGCTAGAGCCGCCAACTACGAACATTACATACGGAAGGAAGACCACAACTCCCAATTAATGGGGTGAGACTTACATCGATTCAAGAACCAAAGGAAACTCCAATTTTTAATTTCAAAAACTACCCGATGGACCGAAGGAGACTTGTTGTTGAAGACCACGTTGTTCCTCTCTTTCCAAAGACACCAACAAGTGGTAAGCATGATTGTGTTCAAAGCCTTCCTTTTCCAATCCACATCCGCCAAACCCTTGTGAATGTTTATCACGTCCTTTATTAAAAAAATGAATAAGGTGGGAAGCCGACACCATTGCACCATAATGATTCAAACCGTATTTGCAAAGAAACACCCTGTAAACAAGAAAACTGTCTTGTAAGAAACAACCTTGAATCGGGTAACCAGGTGTTTTTTACATGTGATTGTGACTGTGACTAATGCATGTTACAAGCGGATAATGTATATAACAATAAAATATTATGCATTAAGGGTGTGTTCGGGGTGTTTCGGAGTGTTAGGAAATAAAATAGAAACAAATAATATGACAATTATGTGAAAGAGACAAACTCTAGAAATACATAAAGTGAAAGCATTTTTATAGTTTGACTTTAGTTTCCTAATGTGTAGAGATAAAGTGACTAGAACTATTTTTTTAAAAGTAAATTTTTATTTTTTATTAATATTTGTCATTGTCAAGGTTTAAGCCTTGATCTTCACTGAATCTTCACTAAAGAGACTTTATACTTTACTGCTATGTTAAAATCTAAATAACAATTAAAACTAACTGATATTAAGCCATTGTGGGTCAACAACTAAGTTTAAAATGGAAAAAGGAGGGATAAATAAAACATGATCCTAACTTAAGTTTCCTAACTATATGATTTTTTTCACATAAAGAAATGCAAAACACATTGAAGTCTTAAATTCATTAGAAAATGAAATCTTATAAAAAAAAAGACTTCGGTCGTTTCCTGATTATATAAAAAATAAATAAATCATTTAATTTATTCTTTTATCTTTATAATTAATAAATAAAAAAAACAAGTTTGAATGATAGTTTATTATTTTCAAGTACCTATACTTTTTCGGGTACTTTTTTAATTTTTACTTGTCCCAATCCCCCTTCCAAAACTAGCTAAAATCATATATAAATACCGGTGTCGTTTATATTTCGTCGATAGTTACTTGGTACCGTACAGTACATGTATCTGTTGGTACCTGGTATCTCTTTAGTGTTAGGAAAGAAAGTAGAAACATATAATATGACAATTATGTGAAAGAGACAAAGTCTAGAAATACATAAAGTGAAGCATATTATAGTTTGCCTTTATTTCAAATTTATAGAGATAAACTGACAGAAAACTATTTTTTTAATAGTAAATTTTTATTTTTTATTAAATTTTATCATTGGTTTAGACCTTGATCTTCATTAAAAAGGCTTTATCCTTTACTACTATTTTATAACCTAATTGACAGTTAAAACTAATTGATATTAAACTACTATGAATCAACAACTAAGTTTAAAATGGAAAAAAGAGAAATAAATAAAACATGATCTTAGCTTAAGTTTCCAACAATATGAATTCTTTCACATAAAGAAAAGCAATACACATTGAAGCTATT
The DNA here is from genome assembly GCA_039602395.1 of Deinandra increscens subsp. villosa. NCBI lineage: Eukaryota > Viridiplantae > Streptophyta > Magnoliopsida > Asterales > Asteraceae > Deinandra > Deinandra increscens. The sequence goes on from JBCNJP010008394.1 coordinate 9,878, forward strand.
AGCCATTAGATTTTGATCTAATAAAAAAGAAATGAGAGAAACTGGTTTTAGCCATCTTTGTTTTATTGACTTTTAATTAAATTCTCATATGTTTTTAAACATTCATAACTTTCACATACGACATTATTTTTATAAAAAAAAAATTACATCATACAAACGAGCGTTTTATATCTTTAAAATGCTTATAGTGTTGCTATATATAAAATAAAAAAAATTACAATTTCAATTTTTTTATATAATATGACACAATGATCTGAACATTTTGATACAATCGAAAAAGTATTTTTTTTATTTAATATATAACAACACTATACATGTTTTAAAGATAAAAATCACTCATTTTTTATGGTGTATTTTAAAAAAATAACGTCGTATCTAAGAGTTATGAAGGTTTAAAAAATGGAGGGAACTTGATATAAAGTAAACAATGTCCTTTCATCTTTTGTTTTTCTCTCTAATTCTACACAAAAAAACTTTGGGCCATAGATCCCATTCAGTTGAAGATCTAATGGTTATGATTCCTTCTTATCCTTGTTACCAAAACCAAACTTCTCACAATAACCCATATCTAGAAAATGAAATCTTATAAAAAAAATACTTCTGTTCGTTTCATAATTATATAATAAACTAGCCAACGACCCGGGTAAATACCCATGTTTGTAATTTTAAAAACATAAAATGAAATATAACATAA
>JBCNJP010008397.1:0-11997 GCA_039602395.1 Deinandra increscens subsp. villosa
CACACCTTAGTGGGACTCATTAGTCCCAACTAAACACACCATATTGGGCCATAATTCATCGTAAACACATCTTATTGGTTATATAAACACCTTATTAGGACTCATTGGTGCCAACTAACCCTCATTGTCCCTTAACCCACTTTATTGTGCCATCATTGGTCCTAAACACAACGTATTGGTTATATACACACATTAGTGGGACTCATTGTTCCCAACTAAACACACCTTATTGGGCCATAATTGGTCGTAAACACAACTTATTGGTTATATACACACCTTACTAGGACTTATTGGTCCTAACCGACCCTCATTGCCCTACTAAACACACCTTATTGGGCCATCATTGGTCCTAAACATAACTTATTGGTTATATAAACACCTTAGTGGGACTCATTAGTCCCAACTAAACACACCATATTAGGCCATAATTGGTCGTAAACACAGCTTATTCGTTATATAAACACCTTATTAGGACTCTTTGGTGCCAACTAACCCTCACTGTCCCTAAACACACTTTATTGGGCCATCATTGGTCCTAAACACAACGTATTGGTTATATACACACATTATTGGGACTCATTGGTCCCAACTGACCCTCATTGCCCTTAAATACACATTATTGGGCCATCATTGGTCCTAAACACAACTTATTGGTTATATAAGACACACCTTTCTAGGACTTATTGGTCCCAACCGACCCTTATTGCCCTACTAAACACACATTATTGGGCCATCATTGGTCCTAAACACAACTTATTGGTTATATAAGACACACCTTTCTAGGACTTATTGGTCCCAACCGACCCTTATTGCCCTACTAAACACAACTTATTGGGCCATCATTTGTCCTAACCAAAAGGTATTGGTTATATACACACCTTAGTGGGACTCATTGGTCCCAACTAAACACACCTTATTGGGCCATAATTGGTCGTAAACACAACTTATTGGTTATATACACTCCTTATTAGGACTCATTGGTCCCAACTGACCCTCATTGTCCCTAAAGACACTTTATTGTGCCATCATTGGTCCTAAACACAACATATTTGTTATATACACACATTAGTGGGACTCATTGGTCCCAACTAAACACACCTTATTGGGCCATAATTGGTCGTAAACACAACCTATTGGTTATATACACACCTTATTGGGGCTCATTGGTCCCAACTGACCCTCGTTGCCCTTAAACACACATTTTTTGGCCATCATTGGTCCTAAACACAACTTATTGGTTTTATACACACCTTACTAGGACTTATTGGTCCTAACCGACCCTCATTGCCCTACTAAACACACCTTTTTGGGCCATCATTGGTCCTAAACATAACGTATTGGTTATATACACACCTTAGTGGGACTCATTAGTCCCAACTAAACACACCATATTGGGCCATAATTCATCGTAAACACATCTTATTGGTTATATAAACACCTTATTAGGACTCATTGGTGCCAACTAACCCTCATTGTCCCTTAACCCACTTTATTGTGCCATCATTGGTCCTAAACACAACGTATTGGTTATATACACACATTAGTGGGACTCATTGTTCCCAACTAAACACACCTTATTGGGCCATAATTGGTCGTAAACACAACTTATTGGTTATATACACACCTTACTAGGACTTATTGGTCCTAACCGACCCTCATTGCCCTACTAAACACACCTTATTGGGCCATCATTGGTCCTAAACATAACTTATTGGTTATATACACACCTTAGTGGGACTCATTAGTCCCAACTAAACACACCATATTAGGCCATAATTGGTCGTAAACACAACTTATTCGTTATATAAACACCTTATTAGGACTCTTTGGTGCCAACTAACCCTCACTGTCCCTAAACACACTTTATTGGGCCATCATTGGTCCTAAACACAACGTATTGGTTATATACACACATTAGTGGGACTCATTGGTCCCAACTAAACACACCTTATTGGGCTATAATTGGTCGTAAACACAACTTATTGGTTATATACACACTTTATTGGGACTCATTGGTCCCAACTGACCCTCATTGCCCTTAAACACACATTATTGGGCCATCATTGGTCCTAAACACAACTTATTGGTTATATAAGACACACCTTACTAGGACTTATTGGTCCCAACCGACCCTCATTGCCCTACTAAACACACCTTATTGGGCCATCATTGGTCCTAAACACAACTTATTGGTTATATACACACCTTAGTGGGACTCATTAGTCCCAACTAAACACACATTATTGGGCCATCATTGGTCATAAACACAACTTATTGGTTATATACACACCTTACTAGGACTTATTGGTCCTAACCGACCCTCATTGCCCTACTAAACACACCTTATTGGGCCATCATTGGTCCTAAACATAACTTATTGGTTATATACACACCTTAGTGGGACTCATTAGTCCCAACTAAACACACCTTATTGGGCCATAATTGGTCGTAAACACAACTTATTAGTTATATACACGCATTATTGGGACTCATTGGTCCCAACTAACCCTCATTGCCTCTAAACACAACTTATTGGGCTATCATTTGTCCTAACCAAAACGTATTGGTTATATACACACCTTAGTGGGACTCATTGGTCCCAACTAAACACACCTTATTGGGCCATAATTGGTCGTAAACACAACTTATTGGTTATATACACTCCTTATTAGGACTCATTGGTCCCAACTGACCCTCATTGTCCCTAAAGACAGTTTATTGTGCCATCATTGGTCCTAAACACAACATATTTGTTATATACACACATTAGTGGGACTCATTGGTCCCAACTAAACACACCTTATTGGGCCATAATTGGTCGTAAACACAACCTATTGGTTATATACACACCTTATTGGGGCTCATTGGTCCCAACTGACCCTCGTTGCCCTTAAACACACATTTTTTGGCCATCATTGGTCCTAAACACAACTTATTGGTTTTATACACATCTTACTAGGACTCATTGGTCCTAACCGACCCTCATTGCCCTACTAAACACACCTTTTTGGGCCATCATTGGTCCTAAACATAACGTATTGGTTATCTACACACCTTAGTGGGACTCATTAGTCCCAACTAAACACACTATATTGGGCCATAATTCATCGTAAACACATCTTATTGGTTATATAAACACCTTATTAGGACTCATTGGTGCCAACTAACCCTCATTGTCCCTTAACCCACTTTATTGTGCCATCATTGGTCCTAAACACAACGTATTGGTTATATACACACATTAGTGGGACTCATTGTTCCCAACTAAACACACCTTATTGGGCCATAATTGGTCGTAAACACAACTTATTGGTTATATACACACCTTACTAGGACTTATTGGTCCTAACCGACCCTCATTTCCCTACTAAACACACCTTATTGGGCCATCATTGGTCCTAAACATAACTTATTGGTTATATACACACCTTAGTGGGACTCATTAGTCCCAACTAAACACACCATATTAGGCCATAATTGGTCGTAAACACAACTTATTGGTTATATACACACTTTATTGGGACTCATTGGTCCCAACTAACCCTCATTGCCCCTAAAGACACCTTATTGGGCCATCATTTGTCCTAACCAAAACGTATTGGTTATATACACACCTTAGTGGGACTCATTGGTCCCAAACAAACACACCTTATTGGGCCATAATTGGTCGTAAACACAACTTATTGGTTATATACACACCTTATTAGGACTCATTGGTGCCAACTGACCCTCATTGTCCCTAAACACACTTTATTGTGCTATCATTGGTCCTAAACACAACTTATTGGTTATATACACACCTTAGTGGGACTTATTAGTCCCAACTAAACACACCTTATTGGGCCATAATTGGTCGTAAACACAACTTATTGGTTATATACACGCTTTATTGGGACTCATTGGTCCCAGCTGACCCTCATTGCCCTTAAACACACCTTATTGGGCCATCATTGGTCCTAAACATAACTTATTGGTTATATGCACACCTTAGTGGGACTCATTAGTCCCAACTAAACACACCATATTAGGCCATAATTGGTCGTAAACACAACTTATTCGTTATATAAACACCTTATTAGGACTCATTGGTGCCAACTAACCCTCGCTGTCCCTAAACACACTTTATTGGGCCATCATTGGTCCTAAACACAACGTATTGGTTATATACACACATTAGTGGGACTCATTGGTCCCAACTAAACACACCTTATTGGGCTATAATTGGTCGTAAACACAACTTATTGGTTATATACACACTTTATTGGGACTCATTGGTCCCAACTGACCCTCATTGCCCTTAAACACACATTATTGGGCCATCATTGGTCCTAAACACAACTTATGGGTTATATAAGACACACCTTACTAGGACTTATTGGTCCCAACCGACCCTCATTGCCCTACTAAACACACCTTATTGGGCCATCATTGGTCCTAAACACAACTTATTGGTTATATACACACCTTAGTGGGACTCATTAGTCCCAACTAAACATACATTATTGGGCCATCATTGGTCATAAACACAACTTATTGGTTATATACACACCTTACTAGGACTTATTGGTCCTAACCGACCCTCATTGCCCTACTAAACACACCTTTTTGGGCCATCATTGGTCCTAAACATAACGTATTGGTTATATACACACCTTAGTGGGACTCATTAGTCCCAACTAAACACACCATATTGGGCCATAATTCATCGTAAACACATCTTATTGGTTATATAAACACCTTATTAGGACTCATTGGTGCCAACTAACCCTCATTGTCCCTTAACCCACTTTATTGTGCCATCATTGGTCCTAAACACAACGTATTGGTTATATACACACATTAGTGGGACTCATTGTTCCCAACTAAACACACCTTATTGGGCCATAATTGGTCGTAAACACAACTTATTGGTTATATACACACCTTACTAGGACTTATTGGTCCTAACCGACCCTCATTGCCCTACTAAACACACCTTATTGGGCCATCATTGGTCCTAAACATAACTTATTGGTTATATACACACCTTAGTGGGACTCATTAGTCCCAACTAAACACACCATATTAGGCCATAATTGGTCGTAAACACAACTTATTCGTTATATAAACACCTTATTAGGACTCTTTGGTGCCAACTAACCCTCACTGTCCCTAAACACACTTTATTGGGCCATCATTGGTCCTAAACACAACGTATTGGTTATATACACACATTAGTGGGACTCATTGGTCCCAACTAAACACACCTTATTGGGCTATAATTGGTCGTAAACACAACTTATTGGTTATATACACACTTTATTGGGACTCATTGGTCCCAACTGACCCTCATTGCCCTTAAACACACATTATTGGGCCATCATTGGTCCTAAACACAACTTATTGGTTATATAAGACACACCTTACTAGGACTTATTGGTCCCAACCGACCCTCATTGCCCTACTAAACACACCTTATTGGGCCATCATTGGTCCTAAACACAACTTATTGGTTATATACACACCTTAGTGGGACTCATTAGTCCCAACTAAACACACATTATTGGGCCATCATTGGTCATAAACACAACTTATTGGTTATATACACACCTTACTAGGACTTATTGGTCCTAACCGACCCTCATTGCCCTACTAAACACACCTTATTGGGCCATCATTGGTCCTAAACATAACTTATTGGTTATATACACACCTTAGTGGGACTCATTAGTCCCAACTAAACACACCTTATTGGGCCATAATTGGTCGTAAACACAACTTATTAGTTATATACACGCATTATTGGGACTCATTGGTCCCAACTAACCCTCATTGCCTCTAAACACAACTTATTGGGCTATCATTTGTCCTAACCAAAACGTATTGGTTATATACACACCTTAGTGGGACTCATTGGTCCCAACTAAACACACCTTATTGGGCCATAATTGGTCGTAAACACAACTTATTGGTTATATACACTCCTTATTAGGACTCATTGGTCCCAACTGACCCTCATTGTCCCTAAAGACAGTTTATTGTGCCATCATTGGTCCTAAACACAACATATTTGTTATATACACACATTAGTGGGACTCATTGGTCCCAACTAAACACACCTTATTGGGCCATAATTGGTCGTAAACACAACCTATTGGTTATATACACACCTTATTGGGGCTCATTGGTCCCAACTGACCCTCGTTGCCCTTAAACACACATTTTTTGGCCATCATTGGTCCTAAACACAACTTATTGGTTTTATACACATCTTACTAGGACTTATTGGTCCTAACCGACCCTCATTGCCCTACTAAACACACCTTTTTGGGCCATCATTGGTCCTAAACATAACGTATTGGTTATCTACACACCTTAGTGGGACTCATTAGTCCCAACTAAACACACTATATTGGGCCATAATTCATCGTAAACACATCTTATTGGTTATATAAACACCTTATTAGGACTCATTGGTGCCAACTAACCCTCATTGTCCCTTAACCCACTTTATTGTGCCATCATTGGTCCTAAACACAACGTATTGGTTATATACACACATTAGTGGGACTCATTGTTCCCAACTAAACACACCTTATTGGGCCATAATTGGTCGTAAACACAACTTATTGGTTATATACACACCTTACTAGGACTTATTGGTCCTAACCGACCCTCATTTCCCTACTAAACACACCTTATTGGGCCATCATTGGTCCTAAACATAACTTATTGGTTATATACACACCTTAGTGGGACTCATTAGTCCCAACTAAACACACCATATTAGGCCATAATTGGTCGTAAACACAACTTATTGGTTATATACACACTTTATTGGGACTCATTGGTCCCAACTAACCCTCATTGCCCCTAAAGACACCTTATTGGGCCATCATTTGTCCTAACCAAAACGTATTGGTTATATACACACCTTAGTGGGACTCATTGGTCCCAAACAAACACACCTTATTGGGCCATAATTGGTCGTAAACACAACTTATTGGTTATATACACACCTTATTAGGACTCATTGGTGCCAACTGACCCTCATTGTCCCTAAACACACTTTATTGTGCTATCATTGGTCCTAAACACAACTTATTGGTTATATACACACCTTAGTGGGACTTATTAGTCCCAACTAAACACACCTTATTGGGCCATAATTGGTCGTAAACACAACTTATTGGTTATATACACGCTTTATTGGGACTCATTGGTCCCAGCTGACCCTCATTGCCCTTAAACACACCTTATTGGGCCATCATTGGTCCTAAACATAACTTATTGGTTATATGCACACCTTAGTGGGACTCATTAGTCCCAACTAAACACACCATATTAGGCCATAATTGGTCGTAAACACAACTTATTCGTTATATAAACACCTTATTAGGACTCATTGGTGCCAACTAACCCTCGCTGTCCCTAAACACACTTTATTGGGCCATCATTGGTCCTAAACACAACGTATTGGTTATATACACACATTAGTGGGACTCATTGGTCCCAACTAAACACACCTTATTGGGCTATAATTGGTCGTAAACACAACTTATTGGTTATATACACACTTTATTGGGACTCATTGGTCCCAGCTGACCCTCATTGCCCTTAAACACACATTATTGGGCCATCATTGGTCCTAAACACAACTTATGGGTTATATAAGACACACCTTACTAGGACTTATTGGTCCCAACCGACCCTCATTGCCCTACTAAACACACCTTATTGGGCCATCATTGGTCCTAAACACAACTTATTGGTTATATACACACCTTAGTGGGACTCATTAGTCCCAACTAAACATACATTATTGGGCCATCATTGGTCATAAACACAACTTATTGGTTATATACACACCTTACTAGGACTTATTGGTCCTAACCGACCCTCATTGCCCTACTAAACACACCTTATTGGGCCATCATTGGTCCTAAACATAACTTATTGGTTATATACAAACCTTAGTGGGACTCATTAGTCCCAACTAAGCACACCTTATTGGGCCATAATTGGTCGTAAACACAACTTATTAGTTATATACACGCATTATTGGGACTCATTGGTCCCAACTAACCCTCATTGCCCCTAAAGACACCTTATTGGGCCATCATTTGTCCTAACCAAAACGTATTGGTTATATACACACCTTAGTGGGACTCATTGGTCCCAAATAAACACACCTTATTGGGCCATAATTGGTCGTAAACACAACTTATTGGTTATATACACACCTTATTAGGACTCATTGGTGCCAACTGACCCTCATTGTCCCTAAACACATTTTATTGTGCTATCATTGGTCCTAAACACAACTTATTGGTTATATACACACCTTAGTGGGACTTATTAGTCCCAACTAAACACACCTTATTGGGCCATAATTGGTCGTAAACACAACTTATTGGTTATATACACACTTTATTGGGACTCATTGGTCCCAGCTGACCCTCATTGCCCTTAAACACACATTATTGGGCCATCATTGGTCCTAAACACAACTTATTGGTTATATACACACCTTACTAGGACTTATTGGTCCTAACCGACCCTCATTGCCCTACTAAACACACCTTATTGGGCCATCATTGGTCCTAAACATAACTTATTGGTTATATACACACCTTAGTGGGACTCATTAGTCCCAACTAAACACACCATATTAGGCCATAATTGGTCGTAAACACAACTTATTCGTTATATAAACACCTTATTAGGACTCATTGGTGCCAACTAACCCTCACTGTCCCTAAACACACTTTATTGGGCCATCATTGGTCCTAAACACAACGTATTGGTTATATACACACATTAGTGGGACTCATTGGTCCCAACTAAACACACCTTATTGGGCTATAATTGGTCGTAAACACAACTTATTGGTTATATACACACTTTATTGGGACTCATTGGTCCCAACTGACCCTCATTGCCCTTAAACACACATTATTGGGCCATCATTGGTCCTAAACACAACTTATGGGTTATATAAGACACACCTTACTAGGACTTATTGGTCCCAACCGACCCTCATTGCCCTACTAAACACACCTTATTGGGCCATCATTGGTCCTAAACACAACTTATTGGTTATATACACACCTTAGTGGGACTCATTAGTCCCAACTAAACATACATTATTGGGCCATCATTGGTCATAAACACAACTTATTTGTTATATACACACCTTACTAGGACTTATTGGTCCTAACCGACCCTCATTGCCCTACTAAACACACCTTATTGGGCCATCATTGGTCCTAAACATAACTTATTGGTTATATACACACCTTAGTGGGACTCATTAGTCCCAACTAAGCACACCTTATTGGGCCATAATTGGTCGTAAACACAACTTATTAGTTATATACACGCATTATTGGGACTCATTGGTCCCAACTAACCCTCATTGCCCCTAAAGACACCTTATTGGGCCATCATTTGTCCTAACCAAAACGTATTGGTTATATACACACCTTAGTGGGACTCATTGGTCCCAAATAAACACACCTTATTGGGCCATAATTGGTCGTAAACACAACTTATTGGTTATATACACACCTTATTAGGACTCATTGGTGCCAACTGACCCTCATTGTCCCTAAACACATTTTATTGTGCTATCATTGGTCCTAAACACAACTTATTGGTTATATACACACCTTAGTGGGACTTATTAGTCCCAACTAAACACACCTTATTGGGCCATAATTGGTCGTAAACACAACTTATTGGTTATATACACACTTTATTGGGACTCATTGGTCCCAGCTGACCCTCATTGCCCTTAAACACACATTATTGGGCCATCATTGGTCCTAAACACAACTTATTGGTTATATACACACCTTACTAGGACTTATTGGTCCTAACCGACCCTCATTGCCCTACTAAACACACCTTATTGGGCCATCATTGGTCCTAAACATAACTTATTGGTTATATACACACCTTAGTGGGACTCATTAGTCCCAACTAAACACACCATATTAGGCCATAATTGGTCGTAAACACAACTTATTCGTTATATAAACACCTTATTAGGACTCATTGGTGCCAACTAACCCTCACTGTCCCTAAACACACTTTATTGGGCCATCATTGGTCCTAAACACAACGTATTGGTTATATACACACATTAGTGGGACTCATTGGTCCCAACTAAACACACCTTATTGGGCTATAATTGGTCGTAAACACAACTTATTGGTTATATACACACTTTATTGGGACTCATTGGTCCCAACTGACCCTCATTGCCCTTAAACACACATTATTGGGCCATCATTGGTCCTAAACACAACTTATTGGTTATATAAGACACACCTTACTAGGACTTATTGGTCCCGACCGACCCTCATTGCCCTACTTAACACACCTTATTGGGCCATCATTGGTCCTAAACACAACTTATTGGTTATATACACACCTTAGTGGGACTCATTTGTCCCAACTAAACACACCTTATTGGGCCATCATTTGTCCTAAAGAAAACCTATTGGTTATATACACACCTTAGTGGGACTCATTGGTCCCAACTAAACATACCTTATTGGGCCATAATTGGTCGTAAACACAACTTATTGGTTATATGCACAGCTTATTAGGACTCATTGGTCCCAACTGACCCTCATTGTCCCTAAACACACTTTAGTGTGCCATCATTGGTCCTAAACACAACATATTGGTTATATACACATACTAGTCTTTAATACCCGTGCAGCGCACGGCTGCGTTTTAATAATTTTGTTGGATAAAAAGAATATTATAATAATAATCATAAAACCACTTAATTATATTAAAAGAAAATGTTTGAAAAATTACAAATTGGAAAATACAGATTTGTATACGACATTTCGGGTCTGGTTTGTAACTCTTCCATCTTCATCTAAAATGAGAACTTTGAGGCCAGACCTACTCTTCACTCTTGATAAGGCAACGTATAATTGTCCATGGCTAAAACATGGATTCTTCAGATACAATCCAACCTTTGATAGTGATTGTCCTTGACTTTTATTAATTGTCATACCCAAGCATATGGATATTGGAAATTGTCTTCTTTGGAACTTAAATGGTATGCTTTTATCTGAAGGCGACATTGAAATCCTTGGAAGAAATGTACGAAAACCAAGATTGCTTCCTGATATTACTTCTGCCTCTATGACATGTTTTCCAAGAGAAACAATTTGAAGCCTTGTACCGTTACAAAGGCCATTCTTTTGATCAAAATTTCTTAGAAGCATAACAGGCGCGCCGACCTTTAAAAGTAATCTGTGTGGTGGCAAGCCTGATAATTCTAATCCATTGAGAAAATCAGGTGAGTACATGTTTGGATTAAAAATTTCATCAACATGCTCTGTTTGACATAGAGAATCGGAGCTGAAATACTCTTTTTCCTCGCCTGGAATTACAGATAGCAGCCTATCATTAATGTCATGAACAACCTCATTGGTGGGTGCAAGGACAGCTCTCTCCTTCCAATATGTTGGATCATGGAAATTTTGAAGAATAGATGGATATGCAAACTCAATGAGATCTTGAAGAGGATCAGTTGAATCTTTGATAAGTATATCATCTGGAATTGTTATGACTGCCTGACCATCATTTGGTCCACCAAGTCTGCCTTCTCCTAATTGTAAAAGCCATTCAGAAAACTCCTTAATACTTTCAGAATCTGATGATTCATTGCCTTGTACGAGCCTCATGTTTTTTGTTAATTTCAAAACTTTGCAATTATCCCATATATGTGATGAACTTAAGGAAGAGTTCACAATGTCTTCAACTGTTCCACCTTGTATAACTGGAAGGCATTGCCTAAAATCACCTCCAAAGACAACTACCTTACCTCCGAAAATAGAGTTATTTCCTGATGCTGACTGAGCCGGTAGTATGTCATTCAAGGTCCTATCAAGTGCCTCGAAGCAATGTTTATTCATCATCGGAGCTTCGTCCCAAATGATCAAACTTGTTTCTTTCAATAAGTCTGCTGCATCACTTTTTGCACTGAGT
>JBCNJP010008399.1:0-20179 GCA_039602395.1 Deinandra increscens subsp. villosa
AACAAACTCCTCCTCAACTTGATCGTAGCTTGATCTTGAATACTTGATAATGTCTGTTGATTCTCTGGTCTTTATCAACAACTTCAGAAGACTTGAAGTTGTGACGTCTTTCACTTTAGCAACCTGCTCAAAATTTAAATAATCTTGGCGCAAAACGTCTCTTCGAGACTCCAAGATATGATTTTGAAAATTTGATTTTGTATTACGTGTTGATCAGATCGAAAATAAAGCAGAAGTAAAATCTTTTTGGCTTCTCGAAAGTTTATATCAAAACAAACCTAAAATCTTTTTGAGTTTTCAAATTCATGCTAAAACACATCAAAAATCGTTTTGTACTTTTCTTGAAATGAAATGAAATTGCAATACAGGGTTAGACACTATTTTTGGTATGAGAAAGATCATTATATGGGATCATATTGGTCATGACGCACTGACATTGCACGGGTCGCCAAGGGTTTGTTACTTTCCAAGTAAGTATAAGAGTTTAGCCAATCATGACTTTATTGATTTGCTTAAGAGAAAGAGAAGATTTCATAGAGAAACGCTTGCAAATTCTTATTTAAGTGAAAATTCTTATAAACTTGATTACAAGACTCGAAAATACCAAATGACTCAATACATGGGAGAAGAAGAAAATAATTGAGCGAGTTGCAAATGAGGAGGAAGCCTGCTTTTATAGGCAATTCACGGAGTTTGGCACGGGGCGTGCTGTGTTTGGGAGATCTGTGAGAATCGGCGCTCTGACATTGCACGGGCCGTGCCTAGCTTGGCACGGGCCGAGCCATGTCAGATAGACAGTTCCACAGGGCGTGCTAAGTCAGGGGCACGGGCGTGTTAATCAGACGCATGTCTTGGAAGCTTCGGGTAATTGGCACGGGGTGTGCTTAGTCGGGCACGGGGCGTGAAAAACTTTGCAAATCTCGGAACTTCGTGTTTTTCTTCTGTTTTTTTATCATAATCTGTTCCTTTTTGTGATTTTTAAACTTTCAAACGTGAAAAACTAAAAACAAAACAAAATAGACTTGTTTTGAAGTTAGCAGATCAGATTTTTGTCGTTTTGCGAGAGATATTGGGTCTAAAAATATGTATAATTTGATGTGTATCACCAGGATCCGAGTCCATTAATTACATCAAACAACCTAAAAATATCAAAATATTTTCATTATGTTAATATATAATATAAATTCAGAGTTTTACAAAATGCGGAAGCATAACAAAAGATTTAGTATTTACATGAAACATTGTTATTTGAAATAACACAACTTGCATACTCGTGATACTCGAACACCTACGACTTTAGAGAAACATGTTTAAAGAGGAAATGTCAACCAAAAGGTTGGTGAGTTCACATAAGTACATATCTACAACTAGTATAGACATGCGGTACGGTTACAACATATTTATTCGTAGTTCAATTATGTATATTACAAATACAATACATATCGTAGGTAGCTAGCCTAAGTTTATGTCACTAAAACGTTCGCAACTGAAGCTGACTGATAAAGTGTAGGAATTCATCCTTACGTGTTTTTGCCTTTCCCGCGTCTACTCGATCACGGTAAGTTTAGGCTAACATTGTCCTCATTCCGACCGCCAGTCGAGGGGTGCATCTCATGCCCGCTGAGTGGGGTTTGTCAGACCCCAGTAGTACTACCCAATATCCCCTCGCTATTAACTACTAACGGTTCAATTTAGTAAGGACTTAAAAGATAAAGCATTTTACGTGAACATGTGATATATACTGGATTTCTACTTTAATCATACATCAAAAGTTATCGTGTTATCACCCTAACCTGGGTGTAACGTGTTTGTGTGTGTAACGGATGTAACGTAAAAAGGTTGTGTAACTCACCTTATGGTGCACAACAATTCCAGATAAGTAACACCGCAAGTACAAATTAAAGGTTCTTGTGCAATCTACCAGATACCTATCGAGTATATGAATATAAGTGTGTGTTCAACTGAAAGTGGCTAAGTCTAGACGAATGGTGAAATTAAATAATGTCAAGCTACGACATGACGAAGGTTCAATAACTCCAAAAATGAGTCGAAGATTGGCACATTGCCAAAATCATAACGATCACAAACTTCGACAAAAGTATATTATTTATTAATTATATAGGTCCATGAAATCGTTTAAGAAGATATGTATATACATATATGAGTAAGTATATATTCGTAACCAAATAATAATTATACCAATAACGAGTACCCCAAAATGTACTCATGTGTTTTTAAATATTTACATGAATACAAATCCAATGTTTAGAATGTTCAACTCACAAAATACGTATATTTTACACAAGTGTAAAGGTTACCAAAATGTTCATTTTATATTCTTAAATACGTCTATTTATATATTTCCCAAATATGTATCATTTTATAAATCACCGTTAAATAGCCAAATATTTTATATAAACGACCAATTTATATATACCAATGAGATAACGTTAAAAAAAATACGAGCCTTCGAGATATTATACGGGTCCAAGATGACATAAAGAACGATCGGTGGTGATTTATGGGTTAAACAAGTCACAAATTTTGCTTGAAAACAAAACAGAAAAAGAATGGGGGTCACCAAGTTCGAACCCATGACCTCTGGTTCCCTATACAACACCCAAACCATCAGGCTAAAGCTTTGTCTAGTTAACGTATCGATCGGAAAGGTTTTTTACTACACAGGAGGTTGTC
Organism: Deinandra increscens subsp. villosa; assembly: GCA_039602395.1. Taxonomy (NCBI): domain Eukaryota; kingdom Viridiplantae; phylum Streptophyta; class Magnoliopsida; order Asterales; family Asteraceae; genus Deinandra; species Deinandra increscens. Next base: position 2,695 of record JBCNJP010008399.1, read on the forward strand.
GGGTGTTGAACCGGCGACCTCTCGGTTTAAACTCAAGACATAAACCACTGAGGCAAGGCCCTGAACATGTTATTTGTTCTCCAACAAAACTTATAACATAAACGGTTCGGGCGTCTTCTTTTTCACCCAGAAACCCTACATGTACCGACACAAATAACAATCATGAAAAATTTCAGAAGCTCTGAAAAAATGAACCAGGTGATCTAAGACGGTTGTAATCGGATATACGAGAGTTTAGGAATACCTCTGATGAGAAAACAAACTCAGAACAGAAATGAGGGCAATGAACTCGGTTGGCTACTCGGTCCCGACACGGGAAGCATCTGAGATGCTGCTAGTCACTATTGTGTTCGCGGCTAATGGAGGTGCGATTCCGATGCATTCATAGTTCTTTCAGTCAATTGGTATTTCATAGGGGTGGCACCGGAGGAGTCATAAGTCTGCGCGACTTTGTTATACACTACTACATGGAGCGCCAGGTTCACCCTAACATTCCATACTATATATGTAGTAGCTCATACACTGTAGTCACAACTGGGGACGTGACACCGTTGTTCTGAGATGGCTTCATCTCCTACATCTATTAGCGCTACGGTGTGGATATTCCTGATGGGCTAGGTCTCGGGAACCCCACACTGTTGGTAGATGTAGATTACTGCGGGACCCTAGACATCGTTGCTGACACAACTAACGGTCCAAGGATGATAGACGCCTAGCACCGCATTTGGGACCCTCTTCGACTTCTAGATGCAGTTGATGTCGAGCCCGAGCCAGAGCCAGACAGGATTTCGACTCCACCTCACTACTCCCCTCTTCACTACTATGACCTATGCAGTGCCTCCTCCTCTCAGCAGCCCGAATTTCCATCCATGATGGATATTTATCAGTAGATCCAATCCATCAACACCCGTACAAAGAGCATGCAACACGACATATTCGAGCTCTAACAGGACGTGACTGACCTCCGGGATACCCGTATGATGACGAGTACGAGTTGGTGGGGGAGTGCAGGTACATCTCTAAACCCTAACTTCATTTGCACGGTAATGTGTGTGCAAATTTGACATTTTCTCAAACATTGTCTGGTCTTGTGATGTTTAAACACTTTTACTTTCTTGTTATGTATGGATGATGAACGCTGATAGTTTTAGTTTAATATCTATTTAGTTTATGTTTTGTGATTGGCTGTGCATATAAACAGGGAATAAGCAGGTTCTTTGGTCTAAATCGGGAGGTCAAATTGCATGGTGTGGTATTCATTCCACAGGTAAAACGTCCATTATGCAGAGGAAAATCTTCCCGAATTTTTCCTAAACCTAACTATTTTCATTTTGTTTTGTTCTCCTTATGCTTACAGTTGGGCATATTGAGGGCAATGTGCAATTTAAGTGTGGGAACGGGATCGGTCAAGGAACTAACCTTTTTTATTTTTCAGTTTTTTCAAGCCTTACATGAATCTCTTGAAAAAAACAGATTTTTGTGCTAACCAAAGATAGAAAAAATTAAAATAAATAAATAAATAAATAAGAAACCAGGTAATTCAGTAGAGAATTAGAACTTGACACAGTACTATGTCCCGAAATGGACAAAAATAAGTTTCTTTTATATATAAACTTACATTTTCCCTTCTCCAAATTTTAGTAAGGATTTGAGCCTATAAAAGCGTGAACCACGCTCCTTTTCTTCTTGACTTTCTGAGAGAAACCAGGTAATTCAGTAGAGGTAGAACTTGACACAGTACTACGTCCCGAACTGGACAAAATCAAGATTTTATTCTTAAATGATTAAGGCACTTATTATATATTTCTTTTCCTTTCTCTCCCACCTTCTCTAAAAACCTCCTAGACCGCCCTGTTGAGCCTTATCCCTTCATTTCTTCAACCATTTTCACAAACATCATCTGTTTTGCATTTAAAACCCCAAAACTTTTATTTTTATTAAATCATTTATTTTCGTAAAAAGTAGTTTTCTTTTCATAGATCAAAAGTGACTTTTTTTTTCAAAATCCTAATCTATGGATTCCAAAAAAAAACTATTGCCATTTTGAAAGAATAAAAAGAGCATAAAAATCTCTTAGCTAGAAAAATAAATCAATAAAAAGTCACAACCAAATAAATGATTCTTGAGAAACTGCTATTTTATATTTTTAGCCACTTTTATCCAAACATTCCACACCCCTAGCCCAAGCCAACCCTTTTCAAAGCCCTCATAATAAGAATGCGAATTTTGGTGAGATCGGTGGAGGTTCGATTTCATGTCAAGCCTATGCTCTCTACTTGTCTTCACCTTGGTTCGAGTGACCACTCAAAAATACAAAATCAAACTAACCTGAGAGTCGAGTGATTACTTATGAGTCATGTGAGCTTTGTAAATAAAATAAACTTCTTTCATACCTGTCATAAACGAAATCTTGAGAGTTTAATGGAATGAAAGAAAATCAGTGGAGGAACGACTTTTAAACACTCGGGGACTCAAAACTGCACAAATTGATAAGTCTTTGGGTTTAGTCAAGTGCAACAAATTTTAGAGTTTTGCTTGAGGACAAGCAAAAGGTTAAGTGTGGGGATATTTGATATACACCAAAAGATACATGTTTTCATATCAAATTATCATCACAATTATAATTATTTCAAGCTAACAATTAACAAAACAACCCAATAATGTTTCCTTTTGAGTTTTCTTGAATAATTTAGGTTCAAATTGGCAAAAGAAGCAGAAAATGATGAAAAACGCAAGAAAAAAAATACAAGCTTTGTGATAGAAGGCCCCAGGCACAGCCCCTGTCCAGCCAAGCACGGCCCGTGCCCCATCCTCAACACTACGGGAAGTTGACTTTTGCAAATACTGACGCACACGGCTCGTGCCACTGAAGCCACACGACCCGTGTCCCTGTTACCTGAAAAGCACGACCCGTGTCCCCTAAAGCCCATGGCTCGTGCCTCTGCCTCCCTACGATCTTCTGAAGATTATCTGCCAAGCAAGACCCGTGCCCGATCCTGATTTTGCCTATAAATAGCTAGCCAACTTATCATTTTGAGAGAGAGCCTAGTTTTGACAAGAAAAGATGGTTTAGACCCGCTCTTGCCAGCTTGGCTTGGCTTAGCTATGCTCCCGCTTTATCTTTAATAATGTAGTTTTTCTTATTCTTATTTTTGGTTTTCTAGCCTTTTAATCTTTCTATGTTTGTAAGAACTTCCACTTAATATGAAGTTGTTTAAGGTTTATCTATGAGCCACTCATCTTCTGTTAAGCAAACCTTTAATTCATACTTATGTTTGATTAAACTCTTACACTTACTTGAGAAAATTTGGCTTTTGGGTAAAATAGTAAATTGAGCTTACGTAATTACCTTAAGGTAAGTATGGATGACTTTATGAAAACTCTTTTAAATTGAAAGTGTATTATTAACCTTTTTGAACAAACGTGCCTTGCGTATTATAAACCATTTGAGGAGTCAAAAGCTCATCAGTCAAACTTGTGACACCCAACTAGGGGACGATGCGTGATCCTAACAATGACTTGTAGCCCATGCAAAGTAATACGTTTGTGAGTTTATGTCTATGTAAACAAACACGGTTTTTATGCTAACTACGGCCTGAAGGTATTGGTTGGGACTGGGGTTAGTAATATTTGTCACTTCATGGAATTCGGTGAGATACATGTTTGTGAACTTGGCTCTGGTTGCGACCTCTCATGTTTGCACGAAAGCGGTGCATGAAGGAAATGGACCTTAGTCCTTTTTAAAGATGCTTCTTATAATAAATTACTCTGATGTGTGGGTTGTTCCCCTGTTGGTTCATGACAACGTATTTGAGTGTAACGGCATCGACGACCAATCGGACCCTATAACTATTTGGCATTTACGCTTACTTTGTTTATTACTCCTAGGGCGGACCCCTCACGATCCTTACAGGGAGACTGGGGGAACGCGAGCAAGGATTCCAGGTTGAAAAGCGCTCCTCCTCATCTTGAGGGTAATAATCGTAAGGCAATAATGTAAACCATCATTTTATTCATTTTACCATCAGTTAGTCTTCACAAGTAATATTATCATCTATAAAGATTATTAAGCTAAAAACCAGTTTTCATTATCTTTATATTTTTTATCTATGCAGTTAATACGGTAAAAATTCAGAATGCGGTTGAGGACCGATATACGATATATCGGTTATCTCGGTGAAATATCGATGGGATATCGGTCATTTTAATATATAGTTATATACATTAAAATTATATATATATATATATATATATATATATATATTGTTGGAAAAGTGTGTGTGTGTGTGAATGAGAATGAGAAGTTAATCTCAAAAGGTTACACATATCCCACATTGGTGGGTAAACAAAACAAAGTATGGTTTAAATGTGTAATAATCCAAGAAAGATTTAAATTTTGTACTATGTTTTACTCCGGCTACTACCCTCGCGCAGGGGGTGTGCAGAAATTGGGAGTTTGGCTCGAAAAATCAAACTAGTGCCCGCGCGACGCGGACACGAATGCGACTAAAAAACATGGGTCCCTGTGAAACATGTTTTTTGGTGTAACCGTTTTTTCGTTTTGTTACTCTGTTTTGGTGTTAAAAAAACAGCCCACCGTTTTTTAACATAATATCACCGAATTTTTCAGTAAAAATACGGCGATATATCGGCAATTACGGCCGATTTATCGCTACCTTATTTTGCACCGTATTTTCTCCCGAGGTCCGATATCCCACCCATATCCCGGTGGGATATCGGCCGTATTAACTGCCCATTTTTTGATAACCACTCCTATATATTTGATAACCTCGACTAAAGTTGTTAATGGAATTTTTATTTTCAAAAGCCCCATTTACTTTTGTCCTTAAATGACCCCTCGGTTAAATGACCACTACTATACTGTCCCACGATGGGTGAACTTGCCTATGTTATGTGATGAAATAGTGGTTGTAGTTAATCTGGTTTTATAAATGTAAAAGCTTACGTACAAAAGGTGTCATTGATATTTTTATATTTTATATACACCACACGCACACCAGGCGGCGGCGGCACTGGATGGTGGTGGTGGCTACCTGTGAGCGGTGGCAGTGGCGTCGGTGGTGGTGGTGCCGACGTCGCAGGGGGAGAGAGGAGGAGAGATTTAGGATTAAAATTTTAGGATTTATCTGTGTTTAGGGTTTAGGATTTAACCTGTATTTGTAGGAATACAAGTTACAATTCAGTACCTAAAAATATTGTCTTTTCCCCAAAGATATTATCCCGATATTAACTGTTAAGACAGTTAATACCCATTAAAGTTTATATGTTCGAAACAAACCCAATATTTATGATATATATATATATATATATATATATATATATATATATATACATACTAATCTCCACATTTTAGTTAACTAATTATCTAAAACGTTTTTCTGCATAATTATTATTAACGTCTTTAACCATATTTATTTTATCCGTATTTAATTTATCTCATAAATTAAATCTCGTAATTGTAGGATAACGTCTTATCCTAGATTTAGTCAAAATCGCCTTTTGACGTAATAATATTCCTTGATTAGATTGTTAACTGCTTTAACAATTTTATTCCCATTTACATCTTAAACAACCACCGTTTTACTTTGTCCAATAACTATTTCCCAAATAATTAATCATAATCATTATTTCGAAAAATAATAATTCACCTAATATTCATTCTGTGATCAGTAATATTCAAATATATAATATTTAAATATTATAACTTGTTCGTCGTCGAGAGTGTAACTCTTGGATCGTACCTTTATGGTTACGTTGAGTAATCGACAGTCGAACAAATCAAAATCCAACAGTTCAATCAACAGAACATGTTTAATGATTTTACTTATAGTTATAGGGTTACTTTTGTTTACAATTCAGTTGAATAATTCTGATAAAACTATAGGGTTTAAAGTTTTTCTCAATACAGATTTAATCCTCTTCTCAACAACAATGAAGAGGTTTTATTGTGTTCGTGTTAACATCTTCATTTGGCAAAATGAAAGTTCCAGAATTAATGGTTAAACAATAGTTTGGTATTCGAGGACTTTTTCTCTCATTAGTCAGTGGCTCCTTACATGGGGTTATAAATCATGTTTTTATGATTTAAGCAACTTCAAAGGTCATATTTTTGGGTACTATATGGTTTATTCAAGCAGCAAAACATGCTTTTTCTCTCTTAATTTCTTTTCATATTGTTATGTTAACCTGTTTTCTCGATTTTGTTTTGTAGGTCAGAAGAAATAGCGATTCAAGCAACAAGACATGCTTTAAAGGCTCATAGTCTCAACATCTCCCACTTAAATTACAGGTTTTACACTCTGTGAAAGGAACATCAACACAAATACCATATTATCTATTCATAGTTGTTTCACCATCTACCAAGAAATCGTATTAATAAATGACCGGTATACATAATGTATACTTTTTTGTGTAGTGATATATGTTTAACTATGTGGGTGACCCACCAGCTACAAAGTGGATGATTAATATGTGAACATTTGTCTATTTATTTTAGGTTCTTTGTTACAAGCAGCTTGAAGAAGTTGTAATGTGAATTTCTCTAGGGTGTTTTGGAGGTTGTCCAGATAAGCCTTGCTGGTTATCCTACTCAAAAAATTGATCACAAGTTTGTAGGTCGGATTTTGATTATAGCCATGGAAGTTATGAATGTATGGTAAGTTTAAAGCGGGCTTGCTGAGTTGGATCAAATTTAATATATTTTGAAGCTGATTATCATAAATCAAATGTCTAATTTATATTTTTGGCCCTTTTCTTTTACATGCTGATAGTCAATTCATTTTCTAATACTGCCAGGACCTTTGGTATGAAAAAAAATTCCATTTTCTAAAACTGCTTACTTGGGACTTGCTACGATGGAAGAGCAATGAAAGAAAAATACTGCCAAAACTAAAACTTGAGAATTACCGGGTTTGCTCACTCAAGTAAAGGCTTCAACATAAAACACGATTATGCTTACCAGTTGTAATTATGATTACCTTATTAGTTATGAAAATGCTCTGCTGTTATAGTGATATACAACCTTTTTACACAAATGCTTTTCTGTTACAGTGATATACAACTTTTTATTTTAATTAAGGTTTAATCTCTTCAAATTCTTTCATCATATTCTACAGTTGGGGAAGACAAAAGTTTTCCTAAGGGCTGGTCATATTGGAATATTCGACCCTTAACAGGCTGGAGTTTTGTATTCTGCTGCAAAAACTATCTTTTAATTATCATCTTCACACTAGTTAACTCTAAATTTCTTACTTAAGTAGAGTTAGTTACACTACTTAAGAAATCCTCAACAAAACTGCTATTTGGTTCTCCTAATTTTTTCCCTTTCCCCCTTGCTCTTGACTTTATGATGTTAATTTGTTCTTGCTCTTTAGTTTTTTTTTTTCTAAAAAACAATACTGCTCGTTCCATTATGTCAACCTTATGATGTTTTAAATATATCTGTGTGAATGTTAACAAGTTTGAAATCTAATTAGACTCTCATTTTGTTTGTTATGTTTGGTGAAATTCAGGCATGCTGAATTTGAGTTTAAGCCTTATGACATGAACAAATTTTATTCTAGAGATAAGTTTGAGAATATTTATTTCTTAATTTGCATATTGCTTTGATCAATAAAGATTTATCGACTTTTAATCATATTGGTATTATAGTAGGTGGATGCATATAAATAAGATGGTTACTCCATGGTTAAGATTGCAATGATATGTTAGAACACACTAATATTGACTTATGTATAGGTAATCCTTAAAAAAACTGTTGAAACTAATTGGTGGCAATATCTTTAATATTCTTATTGTTTTATGGATAAAAAATGGAAAAAATACACATTGTGGGCTTCACCAATTGCAATGCTTAAAGATCAATGGGTCAAAGGATTTATATGTTAATAAATCCTCTGGTACTTGCCTATAGAGGTTTTCAATGATCCCATTCCATTTTTAAATTTATATAAGATTCTGGTAGCTAAATTGAACATTGTTTCTATGGTAGTTGTGACAATGGGTGATGAAAACGAATGTGGAATTAATGGAATTCTATAACACCTTAATCATTTTTGAAGATTCGTATCGATTTTGTTCATATTTTAATCATCTCGGACGTTAGATTTCACCTCTTGGAGTTCTTAGAAATGCTTAGTTTAATTGTTCATGATGTATTTTATTTAGCTTAATGTTATTAAACATAAACTGATCTAGAATCCGCTATGAATCTGTTTTCGTGTTTAGTGGGGGTGTGAGATGGAGAAGAGTTGGTTTTGGAAGAGGAGCTCTTTCGACAGGTTTCCTGGTGTGGCCGAAAGATTTGTGGGTTGGTAGTAGGGATAACAATGAAACCCGAACCCGACGAGAAAACCCAAAACCCAACACACATGGGGCGGGTATTGGGTCGGGTAGTCGGGTGTGGGACCGGCTATGAGACCGGGTATGGGAATACTTTTGAATTTTTCGTGAGTATAGGACGTGTATGGGATTTGATGATATACGCATTTACCCGTCCCGACTACCCGATAATATATGTCCATTTACCCGATTATATACCCGCTATAGTTTTCTTTGTTTTATTTATTTGTTTTATTTATTTTTTAAGTATATGTTGTATGGTTTTATTTATCTATTTTTTTATTTTTATCTATAATAATAAGTTTTTGTTAAAAATTTGATTTATATATTATTAAATTTATATAATGTTTAGCTATTTGAGATATATTATTATAATTATGAGAAATATAATTAATAGTAAGCTAATATAGACCCAATGGGTATGCCCGAAACTGCGGGTATATACAATACCTGCTAGAAACCCGACGGGTTTTAGGCCGGGTATGAGGTTGGGATTACTCAAACTCGCCCCCACTACTAGAAAAAGTCCCTTTCTTGATGCGCAAATGATGACGCGCGGTTATTTATTGACGCGCAAAAATGCTTGTCATAAAAAAGTATCAAGAATTGTAAAATCCAAAGACTTGATGACGCGCATTTATGATATTTTTGTCATAAATATAAAAAAAAACATGGCATACACTTAAAAAACTAGGCGTCATCTTAAACCCGTAGTTTTTTTATTTTATTTTCCCGCCTAAATTTTCATTAAGCGCCAAGATTTACCCTCTCCCTTTCTTCAGCTCTATTTCCCCCTGTTTTCAATCCAACAAAATCACATTACAAACCCTCACTAAAAGCCCTACCAAAATCCCCCATCATTTTGCCCTCGTCTCATGCACAGACGAATCCGTGGCTCCGGCTAACCCTGGCTTCTCCGAAGACGGCGTTGCCACCATAGACATCCATATCGATCCGTAACATCTCTCTCCCTCCAGATCTTCCTTCCTGACTTCGTACTTGCCGGGTCTAGAGGTTAGAGACAGGGGGACGAGTGTACGGCGATTATTCATCGACGCTGGGAACAATCTGCGTAAACTGCCGGTGGTTTTGTGGTTTCATGGAGGTGGTTTTGTGAGCGGGAGTAGTGTCATCTCCCAAAATTTGAACCCTAATCTCCCGTCCATCTTCGCTCCATCTCTTTTCTCCATTTTATTCACCTAAGAAGAATACCGATTGTGCGCCACTGTTCGTATGAACCGTCACAATATCATCAAAATTAGTTAGCTAAATGACATATAAGCTAATCTTTGATGTTCCTCATTGTTTTCCTTATATAATCTGTTTTTGGATGATTGTTTGATGATTAGACACATGTTTATGTGATATAATAGGTGTTATGAACTGACTTTACATCTATTTCAAGTTATGATGCTCAAAATTTGGTTTAGAATTCACTTTGAAGTTGCTGATGTATACCTGGTGGTGCAACTGCGGTGCGGGTGTTCTTTGAACTGCTTGAGTACCATCTGCTGACTTTGGTGTGCCACGTTTTGATACTTGCGTTTGCAGTTCTCTTCCTGTGGTCTAATGCTCCTAAGTTCATTAACAAGTAAGCATCATATTAAATGACTATGTCTTAGTTGTTGAGATCACTGTCTATTTGACTGGCTATTATATATATATAGGTCTCCTCCACGTATCCATGAGGTTCGCATTCCTAAAGACAAATGTTTTTAGATTGTTGTTGGATTAAGGAATGAAGTTTCAGATTGCTGTTGTGTGATCGTTTTCTCCATGGTGATTACTCTGATGATGGGTACACTTTCTCTTTTATAAGATGTGTATTCTTGTTGACTCTGATGATTACATATGACTTGACTTGGTTGTATCTTTTTTTGAAATTATAATATGGTTTTGCCTGCCCCATTTGTCATGAATCTGAAAAATTGGAACAAGATGAAGGTTTAAGATTCATAACTCTGGTTTATGTTAAACCTCACCCGGTACCTCCATTTTCTTGATCATTTGTTGTAGTAACTTTTAATGATGAAATATTGATCATGAATTCGATAATATTATGATATACGGGTCATTTTTGTATACAATTAGCAGGGTTAGTCCTATAATATTAATTTATCATTATGCTGTTTATTTGTTTGCGTATTTTAAGAGGAATATATTTAGGGACTTTTTGTTGTGCATTTTGTCATGGTTATAAGAGTAATTTGATCCCAAAGGACTAAACATAAGTAAGCTTTTAGTCTTTAGGTATGCTTCTGTATGCATTCAATTAAACTTGTGAATTAAACATAATAAAGCATAAAGATCCACTAATGAATTCTAATAGTTTGGAATTCTAATATCCATTGTTGTTAAAAAAGTAGTCGAAGGCACTAGGCATAAAGTGTGACCCTTGAGCCTAGGGACAAGGCCGATCTTTTTAAGCAAGGTGCAAGGTATAAACAAGTCAATTTGCTGTTTTAGACATGTTATACTATTTACTCATAACTCTTTATGTTTGTGAGATCGCTTCTACAATTAAATTTCCTATTTATCTTAAAAAAATGTTTAGTATATATGTTAGTTGGTCCCACTCCCACATCGACATGTTATCTTTGGTTGTTTGAATATTCTTTATTTTGATAGTTGCATATTTATTTGTGTATTAAGTAAATAATCAGTTGATTCTAATGCTTATAATATTTTAAATTACTTTTATATGTAGTTCTCAAATTCTGTTAGAAGACTTATAATAGCTTCTGATTGTATCTGGGATGTTTTATCATCTGAAATGGCAGATCAATCTTGTCGTGGGTTTCCTGCAGAACTTGCCTCCAAGCTTGTTGTCAAGGTGCTGTCAAACTAATGATGCATACCTCGAGCACTGATTTTTGGAAAGGGCAAGGTATTTGGGCGTCTGGCCTTATTTTTAGAAATGGCAATGTAATCTGTGACAACCGGACCTAAAAATCAGGTCAAATCTCTCTCCGTTGACTTTTGTTGACTTTCTAGTTACGTGCTTTACTGCTTTAAATTGCATGATTAACTGTGAATGAATAACCGATTAACCGATATGAAAATTCGCGTTGAAAAACTGTGAATTATGAATATAACATATTATTATTAATGGAATTTTAATAATAAGAAATTAAATATAAAATTTGACATTTTATATTTTATCAAACCGTTATAAATTGATAAAACATTTTACGAACTTAAAACAAGCGTTACGTTGTCAAGACTTAGCCGAATTACCAAACGTTTAGCCTATTGGGCCCGGTAAGCCCATTAAGCCCAAACTAACCCCGATTGACCCGAAAATTTAACCGAAGGTTCGCCTTGACTAATCGAGTAAAACCCCCAACCCGGATACCCGACCCGCGGCCCGTATCGCATTGGGCCGAACCGGCCCAATTCCTTTTATTTTTCTCCTTCACGGCCCGAACCGAGAACCCGGCCCGACCCGGTCCGAACCCAACTCGACTGGGCTCGGCCCAGCCCCACTCGCGGACCCGACTGGGCTTCGGCCCAGTCGCCTTTTCCAAATCGAATGGGCTACGACCCATTCCCTTTTTCTTTTTCCGATTTGGGCTTCGGCCCAAATAAAAACAAGTTTAAATAAAATTTGTTTTAAGCCCAATGTTTATAACATTTATAAAACTTAACCAATTCTTTAACCACTTATATTTTTATAAACTTGGGTTAACAATGTTTATAAAAATAAAAATCATCATTCAATGGGATAAAATATAATTGGTTTATATTTTAAAAAGTTATGAATTTATTAAACTCTTAACCACCTTTTATTTTATAAAAGCTCCTAAACTTTTATAAAATTTATAAAACAATTAACCTACTCTTGGGTTTAACTAGAAGGCTTGAGAGATTGACAACACACTATAAACCATTGTGTAATTACCTTGATTAGGCTATAAAAGAGAGCCTAAGTGCCACCCTTGGTTCCCCACACCCAAACATCTCTCTCTTGCTCCCTCCCTTGAAACCGGCCGACCACCACCCCCCCCTTCCCTGCCGCCGCCGCCGGCAGCCACTGCCCAGCCACCCGCCGCCGCAGCCCAGCCGCCGGACGCCGCCCCCCTCGTCGGAATCCGCCACCAACACCTCCTCTTTCTCTCGGTTTCTTGAGCTCACTTTTGTGAGTCTCCTACACCTCTTTTCTCCTTGTTTTCTATCATGTTATTACCCATGATCAACCTCTCAAGTCTTGACAACCTAAACACATTAACACTCATGAAATCTAGATCAAAATGTTCATATATTTCTATCTTCGAATGCTTGCTTGCAACAACTAACACAACTCTCTCTTAACCTCCATTTCTTTCAAAGATCCAAGATGGTGAAACACTTAGTGAAACCTTATGGCTAGTAGCTCAAGTGCACCTAGATCTAAGGAAATCCAAGGATTTCTTAGTTAGTTGTTTGCAAATCCAAGCCACTTCACATTCATGTTAAATGGAAAATAAATGACTAATGTTACATGTTTATTTCTTATGCATTTTGGTCCTAACACATGTTTAGTGTTAGTTGATTTATTTATCTTTTCATGTCCTAACATTAATATGTTAGTTGATTGTTGTTATATATATTTTGTCCTAACATATAAATATGTTAGTTGATTATTTATTATTTCATGTTATTTATTAAAAATGGTAACTAACAATATAATCCATGTTATATTATGTTAACTAGTTTCATGAAATAATGATGGACAAATATATATATAGACTTAAACATGGATCTTGGACCAAAAATCACTAAGTATAGTGATTTATAAAAATGGACATATGACACCTTTTCTAAAAATGATTTTGTAACATATTTAATGTGTTATAAATACTATGACAAAAAGAATATATGTTCTTACTAGATTTAGTAAGAAATGAATTTATGTCAAATGATTAAAGTTGACATAAATAATTGGGTTTATTACAAGTTTTAACATTTCTAAAACTTGCTAAAAATAGACATTTTTATAAAAGAAATTTTATTAAAAAAAAATTATCAAGACAAATAAAGACTTAAAAGTTTTCATGGATTTATTTCATTACTTTGAGGAATCAAAGTAATTAAAATAAATAATACGTTGCGTAGTAATAAAACCGGGACCGCACGACGATATACGCGAAAACGTAAAACTTGCCTTATTTTTATTAAAACGACGTAATGTTTTAATAAATCAAACGTTATAAATCCAAGCGTCGTCATGAATATTTTATCAACGTTTTCTATTTAATATTTCATGAACTTGAAATATTATTTAATTTTTGGAAATGTTTTAGAATATTAAAAGTCTTAAATAATTATTCAATTATTTACAAGATTTTGCCACCATGATTATTTATTCCAAAAATAATTATCTTTAAAAATAATAATTGACATTATTATTTTGGTCCAAGGTTCATGACTCGTTTAAACTGATTAACTGTCTATTTACGTTATATTTATTTGATATAAATATAAACCGTCGTAAATCGGTTTACAATAATTAACAAGTCCTTTCCTAAACAAAAACGGAATAACGTCAAGACTTGACCGGTATCACTTGGGTGACTTATGTTACTCAAATGATCATAGACCTTATGCATATGTTATTTAATTATTTAGGGCGTTACGTGCTACCGTCCTTCACTGCTTAATTACCGATTATCTGCTGAACCTGTGAGTTTCACGGCCCCTTTTTCCTTTTTAACTGTTTTATACTTGGGGGAGAAATCATGAAAACTCATTAAATGCTTTTTACTTAATATTATGGTTTATTTGTTAGCCGTATGACTACTTGTTCTCTTACTGATTGCCCAACTTGGTACATTATCGTTATAAACGTTTGTACAACCGAAATCCCATCATTAATTGATTTCAATTAGTTCTGTACGAAACGATAGCTAGTGAATAGATCTATTTGGGTTGACAACCCTACCCTAACTAGTAGCTCCAGTTCTGACTCCGGATTGTCTGGGGGTACACGTCAGTTATTGTGCACTGTTTAACATCTCTGGGCAAGAGATGCTGGGTGGGTAAACCGTTAGTATTTGAAATTTCATTAGAAAGTAAACCAATTGCTTTAATAACGGTTACAACTCAGTCCGACATACAGGGCAAACGGGCAACAAGCTGCGCCGCAAGCCCTTTTTGAATAGCAAAACCTAAGCGGATAAAAACAAGTTTCTTAGCTCTAGGAGTCACTATATGTCCATGCATAACCTTCTGGATCCGCCCGAGCGTGTCCGCAGCCTCTGACGCGAGGTGCCCGAACGTGTCAAAAGCAAAGGGGACAAACACATGCTGATTCTCGAGACATGCCTTCTCGTGCTTGTCCACCTTACCCGCAGCCGCCTTAGCAGCAGCCTGACCCGCCGTGAAAATTCCAGAGCCAAAGCCCGCAAGGGGAGAGACCCCGGTCAGATCGATGCAAGCGTGCTTCCCCCTGGACCACCCAAACACCAGGATGTCCGCCGGTCTAAGGGTCGAGCGCCCCTCCTTTGGGTCAGTTAAGAAGTTGACGGGGGCTTCCTTCTTGGCTGAAATCCCTGCCTTTCTAAAAATGTCAAATAGCACATCCCGGACCCAGTCATGACGGTACTTGAACCCAGGGAGATCTTTACAGTGAACCGCGTGCTCCCCAAACGAGTCCAAACACGCCTTGCGGCAAACAGGGCACTTCTCGTCCGCGGGAAATAGGGGTATCATAAGCCGGTACTTGAGGATAGATCGGTATTCGACCGACGACATGCGTTGCCCGAGCCCGTCAATGGGGAGAGCATGGAGGAAATCTTGGGCATGTGGTTGACGAAGACAGCTCCACACCGCTTTTTGCCTGGCATTCATATTAAACCGGGTCTCCATATCCAACACGATTTTGCTGAAAAGGGCATTCGCCAAAACAGGTTGGGGTTTTGGGGGGGCGGTGTCCTTGTCAGAGAAACCGCTAAGATCAAAACCCGGTACGATGTCATGCAGGGCAGCCAGGGCGAAAGTATAATCCGAGTCCACGCCACAGACCCCGCTCTCCCGCAAGATATGGTCCTGCAGCTCCCAAGATTGGGCCCTGGACGCAACAAAAGCATAAGATGAGGCCTCTAAAGCCGAAGAAATCCCGAGCCCTCCGTGCCGGATAGGCAGGGAAACGAGCCGCCACTGAAGATCCCCGAAAAAAACCCCTCCACAGACCACAATGTTTTCAACTGTCTCGCGCAGGGTCTGATCAAAGCAGGAGGCCGCCCCTTGCATGTGGGCGGGGGGACAGGTCCGCAGGCCGAAAAGGAGCTTGGCAACACCCATACAAGAGCGAAGCAGGAGGAGTTCGCATTGCGGGTCCCGAATCTTGGGAAGGAGGTGCATTAGAGCGGCAGCGTTAGAAGCCCTCTTGGACGCCAACCCCTCGATGAACCCACCATCCCTACTGACTGCCCCTCCAAGGAGCTTAACCCCTAAGGATGGCCTACTGATGCCCGAGGGGAAGAGGCCCGGCCGATTCTTCCTCCCATCACAGGACGGCCAGAACAGCTCCGTCTTCTTGATATTGAGTTGCAAGCCCAGGGAGGGTCCGGTCTCCGAAATAAACTGCAAAGCTTTGGCCACTTCCTCGGAATCCCCAATAAGAGTGCCATCATCAAGGTACCACGCTTGAAGGAGAAGACGGCATTTGTCCCTAATCTGGTGCGCAAGGGGGTGAAGAACAAGGGCAAACAGGAGAGGGCCCAAAGGGTCCCCCTGTTGCACCCCAGTAGTGGCCCAAATATGATCTCCCCCTAAGTATAGCCGCGCAGACTGACCATAGAGAAAGTCGACCCATGGAGATATAGACGGGCACCTTAAACGCACTTCACGAAGTAAGGCCGATCTATCCACAACGTTAAACGCGTTGGAGAAGTCAACCGTAAGCATAGCCAGCGAGCTGTCGTCATGTTTCCCCGCGACCAACCGGTTAACCGCATGCAAGATAGCCTCAGCACCCCCAGGCACCCCAACCCCAAACTGAAAGTCCCCGAGATATTTAGCCGTATCCTTCCCGACCCCCTTCATAGCAATTTTAGAAACCAGCCGCCGCCAGATGGTACCGACAGCGATGGGCCGGATCCCGTTATCAGGTTTTAGCAGAGGTGTGAGAGGGGCCGACGCCACAAACTCGGCTAGCCCGAGGGGGCACCTCCCCCCTAACCACAAATTGACAACCGAGGTAATAGCCCCAAGGAGGTCGTTAGCAATGGCAGACCCTTCCCCACAGAGGCTGTCCAGAAGGTGTTGGGCCCGCAACCCGTCCCTCCCGCACGAAGTCCCCTTGGGAAACGATTTAATGCACGCCAAAACCACTTCGGTGGTAGCCACAAGTGGGGGCTCGGTATAGGGCTCAGACGGCAAGGAGGGGAGTGGTATCACAGGATGCTTCTCCTCCAAAACCCGAGTTGTGGCAGGTCCAAAAGGCGCAACCCCAGACGAAGAGAGAACTTTAACGGCGGCAGTAAAGTGACCGTCCGCAATTTTCCGGATGCAGCGTTTTATGTTGGACCCCTCGGCAACCGACTTGTCAGGAGCGGTATTAGGGGGCCCCCCTGGCCCACAAACGGGGGTTTCAAGGATGTTATCAACCAGTTGGTCAATACCCTCCTCTCCCCCCCAAGTAGATAGGGAAGCCATGATGGAACGACATTGTAGGGCTTTGCGGTTCCCAGAGCGAGCCTCTTGACGCGTTTTAGGGTTAAAAACCCTCAGCGTGCACCTAGGGAGAATAAGCAACCGAACCCAGGCCTCAATAGAATCGGGGTGAGCAGCCACCTGAAGCAGAGCAGTTTTAAGGGCCTGGGAGAAGGCCATGCGACAACTGAGAGGTAAACTCTTAACAGTGGTGACACGGGCCTTGAAGATCTTATCCAGGAGCTCCCTATCCAAACACCTCCCACCCCCAACATTGACGGGGCCAGGCCCGGGCGGGTCAACAAGGCCAAGGGGGATGGGGATCACGGTGATATGCCTGACTTCGCCCTCCGAAGGATTGATAAAGCGAGAAACCCCGTCCTCGTGGTGGCACAAGCGGCTGACATGGTGAATTTTCATGCACCGACCACACAACCAAGAATCAAGGGCCTTTAAGGCATCCTCCAAGCCTAAAAACACTCCGCGGTCC
>JBCNJP010008400.1:0-12140 GCA_039602395.1 Deinandra increscens subsp. villosa
TCTTCATCTGGTTCAAATCCTACTCCTCGAAGTCCTACTTCCAAATGGGTGCACAATAATCGGTTTCAAGCATTTAATGATTTTTATGATAAGTTTGATTTTTATTATGATTGTGATGTCTTTCAGGACAAAAAGAAACCAAAGCGGTCTTATCGTTTGGGTTATCAATGTCGCCGAAAATGCCACATGGCACAACATTGTCCTGAAATGACTAAGAAATAATTTTCTGATAAATTTGCCACATTTATTGATGAATCAGGCAGAGTTTTTACCGAGTCCACATCCATATCCTCTAAACTTCCAAAGAAACAATTTTTTAAACATGATTCAAGTGTGGATAGTTCATCAACTAGCAATGACTCATTGAAATAGAAAAACCTAAAATGCTGTGGCGACCTAAGGTGGTTACCAAAGCTGCTAATGATTTTTTATGGAAGACATTGGTCGACCAGAAGCTGTGTGCTTTGGATCATTTGAATACTAATCATTTAAAACCAGTGTGCATGTTTCTTCAAGAAGACCTGTCGGTGATTGTTCAAGCAATTATTGATAGTGGAGTCTCCTGCTTAACTTAAATTGAATGTTCATCTTACAAAATTGAAAGTTTTTTCCTGAAAGCTAAAAACTGAAAGGTATCAATATCGATTGGTCAATTTTCTTTCTTTAATGCACATCGTTTGTAGTTTAGGGGGAGAAAATTGAAAAACCAAAAATAGTGTCATTGTGTTTTGTTAAAATGAAAATCCAACAGTAGAGTTTTCATTTTAAGGGGGAGAAAATAGAAAAATACAAAAACATTGAAAGATAGAAAATATAAAAACATTGAAAATGAGAAATTGATCCGACATAATTGGGAAATGATGGTACATTGGCTTACATGTCTGACTCATGGATAAAATAGATGAAAAAGCCATAAGATCATTGTTTGATGTGCTTGGTAGGCTTGACATTAAATCAGAAAGTATTCAGATGTGATATTCATTAAATACTAATGTTTGACCAAGTGGACAACATCTTGATGCATATCTCATGATATATCAAGAAAAAGATATGTGAAAAAGAAAATGAGAAGTCACTATGTATACATGTGTTCATTTTGCAAAGATTTAAACTTGTTTGATTTTCTTTATTTTGTCAAACGATCGAACTTTCTCTGCGTGTCCACAAGACCGACCTGATTGTTGTTTGTTTGACGTTCTGCTTTTTTCTCTTTGGTGTTTTGTATAACTCAGCGGACTTTCTCTGCAGGAGAAAACACTCCATATTAGTTCTAAAAACCCTAAAACACATTTTTGAAGATCAAGGGAGGATTGGAGGCGAAGATTGGAGCTTTTTAAACCGAAATTTGAAGATTTGAAGCTCTAACGGGTTGGGTCTTCATACAAGCTTTGGCTTTTGGTATTTTAATCTTGTTCTTCATCATATTCAGTCCCAAGATTGAATTTTTATTGCTTCTAAACATGTTTCTTGGCTGATTGTGCATTGTATCACTTGGATTTGATAAATTTAGGCCTAGTTTGACTTTTTAGTTTGACTTTTTGACATGATCTTGTGAAATTGCTCTTTGATTCTGATTTAGATGTCTTGGATGATTTCGTATGCATGTTTAGCTTCTGTTTTATCATGTTATGTGGGTTAATTGATATGGATTGTAGAACTACGACCATTTATTGATTAGCTTATTATTAATCGGTTGACTTTTTAGAGTTTATTGATCAACGCAAAATCCAGAGACCTCCTACATGATAATATGATATGGATTTAGGGCTGATTTTGTGTGCATCTATATAGGATAGAGTTGACTGATTCGTTTCATGTACTAGAAAATTGCTACGCATTGTTTAGTGAGTTAGGGTGCTTATGACCAAGATTCGAGCTTACTTATTCATGTTTAGAGTTTTCTAGGTCCTAGGCTATTCATTTAAGAATCATTGCATGTGTTAGGAGCCATTTAGAGATACCTTTCTTATGGTTTCCTTTTACGTATACGTTTAGTCCGCTTTGACCAAAGCGATTAGACCATTAGACAATTTTACATAGTTTTATGTCTGAGCTTTAATTAGGATTACCTTTGTGATTAGGATGTGTCTATAGTCCTATTTCATTTTGGTTTTCATCATTAGTGGATAGTTTTCATGTTCACTAGTCTAACTAGGGGTCTTATTGGGTTTAGAGGATTCTTATCTAGGTGATACTTTTCTCCGACTGATTTTTCAGTGTGTTATCCAGGTTTTTTAGTTGTTTTGTCGGTTTTAGTTATTTAGCATAATTTTCTTTATCACTTCCTCATTTCAATTTTATCGGTTAAATATTAGCAACGATTTGGTATCAGGAGATTGTCACCGCGTCCATGAATTGATATCCGGTTCTTGCCAATACTGTACTGCATACGACGGATGCACTGTCCTGGTGTGTAGTTTAGTCACTTGGTTGGATACCTTTTTAAAACTTGAATTATTTTCATAGACCAAATCATACGGATCCGTTCCTGAACTTCAAAGGAACAGTTTAAAAATTTCAAAGGAATAGTTAAAAAATTTCAGAAAATTTGCAGATATGTGACAGTTTAAAAATTTCAGAATACTCCTCCATCAACAACTTTGCAATCGTCGATAGGTCTTCTAGAAGTACCTACACACTGGTCAAACTGATTGATTTATAAATGACCCGAAGCGGATCGCTTCTGGTCGACCACTGTCCTGATTTTGATTAGAAACCACCTTAGGTTTCCAATGTTGTTTTGGTAATTCTGTTATTGATGAACTTATCACAGGTGACTGTGATGATGAACCTACATTTTGAACCTTTGGAAACAATGGAACAAAACGTTTTTGTTTTAAAAAGAATGTAGGCTCAACTTCATCAAACACTCTGCCTTGTTCATTAAAGAACATTTGTTTGGCAGGTTTACCAAAAACTGGTTTCTTGTGAAACCTTTGCGATGATTCAGCAGGTAGTGGACAATCCTTTTCCATATGCTCTGTTCGGCGGCAAATATAACAAATTCGCGTTGTCTTGTCCCACTTGTGATGTACCTGCGAAGAGCTACACATAGGAATATCTCGGACATGAGCAGATTGAGAATCATATACCTGATGTCTGTGATCATGAACCCATTTGGATGTTGGGCTTCGAGATAAAGAACCATCAGAAGAAACTTTATCTTTCACAAATACTTCAGAAATCTTCCGAGCATCAACACAATGAAGAGGAAATTCTTTATCAGAGAAAAGCTGATCAGAACCTTTAAGCTTGTAGAACCTCTCGGGTTGAACTTTTTCAGCCTTAAAAACATCCTTCTTCACTTGCTTCAGCTTCAATTTCTTTAAGTCTTGAGATGATAATGCTGGAACCTTCATAGTTTTTACATCTTTTGCTTTAAATCTGAGACCCACATGCTTTTCAACAACTTTCTCCTCAGATGCAAAATGTCCATTCTTTGCTAATCGAGAAAATTCAGCCTTCACTTTAGTAACATTCCTTTGATCATAGAAAATCGTGTCATCAAAGTCAGGTTGAGACTGAATCCGGTCACTTGAAGTAGCTGATTTCTCATTATCAGCAGAAGATGAACCAGAGACAAATTTTGGAGCAGAAGGAATCTCAGATTTCCTGCCTTTCTTCTTCTTAGGTCTTCTTGTTTTTCGTCTTCTCAACAACCTTTTCTTCTTCAGAAGTAGATGATGGATACGTTTTAATAATCAAATTCTTTAGTCTGTTCCTTTACTTCTTTGAATGCTTCTTTGATTTGAGCAGGGGTTGATGCAGTTTTATCAAACATTTTCTCAAAATTTGCATCATTAGCTAAGAAGCTTGTGAACACTTGAGAATTTGAAACATTGTTGAGCAATCTATTAGCATCAATGACTTGAATTTTGAGATCAGAAATCTTGCTTTTGAGCTTCAGCTAACTCCTTCTTCAGTAGCTATCAAACGCTTAGCAACTCTATGAGTTTCAAACTTTTGCATTCGAAGATTTTCCTATCCTTCAAACAACTCTTTCTTTAGTTTAGCTTCATTTCGCCTTTGAATCTCCAAATTTGCTGTTTGAACTTTATTCACACTAACCAACTCCCGCTTCTCATCCAACAACTTTTCCATGTCAACTTGATATTTTTCAATCTTGCTAGCAGATTCTTTAACATTCTGTGTAAGCAAATCAAGTTTGATTTTGGACTTTTCAAATAAATTCTTGAAGTTAGTAGCAGCATCTTCAACATTAAACTTCCATTTTCAACCTCTTTTACCAACTCATCTCCGTTCTTCACAAACCTTTTCTCTGGCAGCTTCAACATCATTCTTATCTTGTTTGAACACTTCTAAAACTTCATTCAACAATTTGATCCCAGTCATTAAACATTCATTCTTCAAAACCAACTCTTTCTCCTTTTCCTTAGAAATCTTCAAACATGAATTAATCACATCAAATTCCTCAGACAGTTTTTGAACTTTATTCAACAACGAAACATTTTCTTTCATCAGACTCTCCAAGTTTTCAGCAGATTCATAAGAACTTGGATTTGAACAAGTATCAGAACTAGTATCTGAATAGGAATCATCTGATTGAACATGAGTGACAAACAAAGCTGATGAATCATAACCAAACCTTTGACCCCAATCATATACAGCATCCTGTTGAACTGTTAAAGCTGTTGCCTTGTCTGTGTTACTAGAAGATGGCTGAGTAAAACCAGGTTTGCTTGATAAAGGAAAACCACACTTGCTAAGATATGCTTGTTGACATTCTTTGGCAAAATGCCCAAGCTTTGAACACTTGTAGCACTTCAATTTTGATTTATCAAAACCTAATTTCTCACCAGAAATATTTCTTCCATGTTTCTTGAAAAATCTTTTCAATCGTTGGCATAACATAGCATATTGCCAAGATATATCCAATTCAGATAGTTGATCATCATCAAGTGTATCAAGATCATCACTGGTTAACTTTGCATCAACAACATTCTTGATAATCAACCCAAAGGATGATGAAATCAATGCAAAAATCATTTTTGCACAATCATCTGTTGATTCAACAGGAAACGCATTCTGACTTGATGAATTTGGAATTGTAAAACTACAACTCCGTGAAGAATTGTTATCAGAATTTCCTGAACTTCCTGACAAGAAAGCAACAACTTGGTGCAGAACTCAAATTTGGCTTAGCTTTTGCATTCATGCTTGCACTATTCTCACCATGATACAATTCAGGATCCTGCAAAGTAGCAGTTGACTTTTTTGAGTTTAACATTTCCATTTCCCGAGCATGAAGTATTCCAGTAAGCTCATGAAATGTCATTGTAGAATAATCCTTATCATGAGTGAGTAGCAAAATATAGTTTTCCCATTTTTCAGGCAAAGCTTCTAAAATCTTTTCTTTCAAATCAGCATCAGTTTTCTCAATCCCAACCACCTTTAATTCACTAATCAAGTGTGACAACCTTAACACGAGAGTAGTAATGTTTTCATTGTCATAATTCTGAAAATTATCAAACTCTTTGTTTAGAACTTTCTTCCGACTCTTCTTGTAGTCATCATTACCTTCACACCTCACTGATAAAGCAGCCCATAATTGCTTAGATTTCTTGCAAGTGCTAAATTGATGAAGCAACTCAGTGGGTAATGCCATTGTAAGATAACCGTATGCCTTTTGTTCAAGCTCGTATGATTTTCTTTCAACAAGATCAAAAGTATGAACTTCTTTGAAATCTCCCGCATTTGTTGGATGTTGATAAAGCTTCTTAAGTGGGATCCACAAATCGATATCATTTGTACTGATGTAAGCAGAAATTCGTTTCTTCCAATTTTGATAATCTTCAAGTTTCAACAATTTGGGAACTTTCTGACTTGTTCCGATTTCATTGTCAAAATTCAGCATAGTTTGCATCGCATTCTGCATTGCCGCAAATGCTTGAAATTCCGACATCGTTCTGAAAAATTAGAATTCTGATCGGCCGAACTTGCTCCGAACTTAACACTGTGCTCCGAACTTCCACCGAACTCTGTCCGAACCTAAATCAAAAGGCCGAATTTTCACCGAGCTTGGTCCGATCCTAAAAAGCTCCGAACGTCCTCCGAACGAACTCCGAACTCCAAACGCACTCCGAACTATCACTGAAACAGAACAAACTCCGAACGCTGACCAATCTAGGACCGGACTCTCACCGAATACTCACCGCACTCTGCCCGAACTTAAAGTTCGGGACGGTTACACCGAATCTGAACAGTGAGCACCGAACCTCCACTTCATTTTTCAAAAACTCGCGAAAATTGACAGATTTTGACGAAACTTACAACTGAAGATCAGAAAAACTGATAAGAAGTGATTTAGGAGCAGATTTGACACCAAAAACTCGATAGAATTGATGAAAAGCACGAAAAACAACTCGAGAAACTCCAAAAACGCTTCAAAAATCCGAAAATAGCAACCATAGATCAGTAGAGTGAACTAGAAAGCTCTGATACCACTTGAAAATGCGTGAACATCGGATCGTCTACTCAATCTAGCTAATCGGACATCAAAACGTAATTAACCGATTGTTTTATTGATCAATTAAGAACAATTACAATCAGTAAACACTTAGAAACACAACACAGAAAAACACCTTGAAAACACACACTTAGCATAAATCTCACACGCTCAGAACTCTCTATTACAATGTCCAAACATCTATATATACCCAGCTGACCGAGCCTCGGCCGAACCTCAGGTTCGGCCAGTCCGAACTCTAGGTTCGGACCTAGTTCGACCACTCAGACTTTGACTTGAACTTGAACATTGCTTGATACTTCACACGACGCACATATCAGGTATGGATCGATTCTATGGTAGATAATATCGAGACGAAAGTTTTGTCATATATCGTGTTGAATGATTACATAAACCGAAGGAGTATACAAACGTTTAAGCTCTGGGTGAGGTTGGACAGAACCTCCCCACTCAACACATTGATCTGGAAAGACACTGGACATAAACTTACAAAGAAATACAAAGATGAAACTATTTATACTATTCATTCTGTCCGAACTGGGCACCTCCGAACCTTGTCCGAACTTCATCTGAACCTAAAGTTCGGACCACCTTCGGACACAGCCGAACACAGAGTTCGGCTGGAGTTCGGACCACAGTTCATGTTTCCAACAACTCATTCTGTTTGACATTTCGAACAGTAACGGCCACACAAGGTTCATGCATCAACAAATTCCCCCTTGGAAGTTACTATCGAATCCAGACATTGATCTTCTATAAATATTCAGTCAGCTTGCTACAGACGCCTCTATCTTTAGCAAACTCCCCTTGACCGAATCATCAGGTATGCAGGAAACAGCTTGCAATCTTGTACAATCACAACAATCAACAAAATTCCCCCTATCTTCAAGCACATCCACGATGAGAACTTATTAGTCACATAGAGGGATACTTCAAACCACCGGATATGACATCAAGATGCAGGATCAATTCATTTAATCGTCGTGAATAAAAAACAAAATTCACGAACATCACTGCATTTGACAGAAATCTTCAAAAAAAACACCACCTTTCCATGAAGATCAAAAAATACCATCAACCCTGAACTGATTGCTTTTGAATATGCACTTCTCAATTTTGAAACTTTGAAAGTTTTAGGGTCCCCAATTTCCCCCTAAATAAGTGACATATTTAAATCTTCAATATTCTTCAGTTTGTGTAGACAAATAAACTCTAATAAACGCAATCACAAAGATTTTAATTTCTCAGAATTTAAACAATCGCCTCAAAGTAATCATATCCATGTCTCCGAATCTCTGTCCATCATTAGAAACACTCGTTCATGAATCTCTGCCCATCATCAAGAACAATGACTACCCACAAACTCATTACTTGAAATTCGATCACTAACTCGTAACACATATCATGATCTGATAATTCTTTAAACATAGCACCCCACAGCTACCGAATCAAGGGTAAACCCGATAACTGATCCGCTTCCTTGAAATTCCCACCTAACGGGGGTTCGGGGGCAGCGCCCCTGAGAAGCGGGGTCCAAGGGGCGGCAGCCCCTGGCAGGGTCCAAGGGGCAGAGCCGTCGTTAGACTTTGCATATTTCCTTTCTCACTCAAGGACCACGCAAAAACATGGGGAACAATCTCCCCAATGGTTCTATCACCACTTGGGCAGCCGAACTTGACCTTCGGAACCTCCTCCGAACCTGACCTTCGGAACCTCCTCTGAACCTGACCTTCGGATGCCCGAACATGTCCGAACTCTGTCCGAACCTGGAGTTGGGAGCGGTTTTTTTTTCAGATCTGTTCTTTGGCCGAACTCTATCCGAACTTCACTGGAAATTTTTGAAATCGCACTAGATTCAGAATTTGATCGAATTTCGACATCCAGATGTTTCTGTTAGGTAAAAACATGACTCAGGAAGACTCGATTGATTAAAAATCAAACAGAAACACTTCCAATCACACCTAACTGAAGGTTTAACTTCTCGAAATTAAAAAAAAAATGATGAAATTAGACCATAGAAAGAGCCAACAGCTTTGATACCACTTGAAAACGCATATATGGATCGATTCTATGGTAGATAATATCGAGACGGAAGTTTTGTCATATATCGTGTTGAATGATTACATAAACCGAAGGAGTATACAAACGTTTAAGCTCTGGGGGAGGTTAGACAGAACCTCCCCTCTTAACACATTGATCTGGAAAGACACTGGACAGAAACTTACAAAGAAATACAAAGATGAAACTATTTATACTATTCATTCTGTCCGAACTGGGCACCTCCGAACCTTGTCCGAACTTCATCCGAACCTGAAGTTCGGACCACCTTCGGACGTAGCCGAACACAAAGTTCGGCTGGAGTTCGGACCACAGTTCATGTTTCCAACAACTCAGTCTGTTTGACAATTCGAACAGTAACGACCACACAAGGTTCATGCATCAACAATCTTTTTGTGCTCAAGTAGTGTATGAAATACAACAACCAAATGTAGTAGAACCACTCCCTGAACTAGAAAGATTTCTACACAGCAGACTCCGATCTTGTTCCAAAACTGTTGTTAAATTCATCCATAAGCCAATCCCAATGGCTCTCGAGCGGACCGTCATGGACTACCTAAGGCCAAATGCAGTCAATTTTGGTGCAGCTATCGCTCCTCCTGGTTTCGATGCTAACTACTTTGAAATTCGACCCTAGTTGGGGCAGATGCTCTAACATTCTGCTACTTTTCACGGTCTGCTCGATGAAGATCCTCATTCTCACATCACAAACTTCCTCGAGGTTTGTGAGACTTTCAAGTCCAACGGAGCCTCTGATGACACCGTAAGACTTTGCATATTTCCTTTCTCACTCAAGGACCACGCAAAAAACATGGCTGAACAATCTCCCCAATGGTTCTATCACAACTTGGGAAGAACTTGTTCAGAAGTTTCTTTACAAGTACTTTCCTTCTGCCAAGACAGCCAAACTCCTGACTGCAATCAACTCGTACACTCAAGAAGACAGGGAATCGCTATATGACACGTGGGAGCGCTTCAAAGAACTCTTGAGGAAATGCCCTCACCATGGTCTCATAATCTGGCAGCAAGTCTCCATATTTTACAATGGTTTGCATCCGCAAACCCGCCTGATTCTCGACTCCAACTCTGGTGGCATTTTAATGAATGGATGTCCTGAGGAAGTCTTCTAAAAAATCTAAGACATTGTGATGTGTTGCAAACACATCCTGTTTTCATATGTCTTTTATTATGTATTTGAGTCAATTTTGAGTCGGTTTCTATTTGTTTTGGTAGTGTTTAGCTAAGTTAGTGTTTTTGGAGTCTTGTTTATGTTTTTATGAGTTTTGTAGGTTTTTAATAAAGCCCCGAGGCCACGAGAGAAAGATAGAAGAAAAGTGAAAAAAGAAGAGCTGAACAAGCAGTCTCAGGCATATCGCCTGGGACCTTAGGAGTTGTAAGCGATACGCGCGGAGTGGCTGGTCAACAAAAGTCAAGGTCGGTTCCGCCCGACTAAATTGTCGTGTAATGAGCTCCAGGCGTATCGCCTGGAGGGAATATACTTGCAAGCGATACGCTTGCAGCCTCAAAACCTGCAAAAGGAGGTTTCGCGATTTAAAAGTTCATTCAATTCAGCATATTTCTGAGCAAGAGCATCCCATAACATTTTAGAATTCTTGCACGTTTTGAATTGAGACAGTAATTCTTTTGACAATGCCATTGTGAGAATATCATAAGCTTTTAATTCTCTTTCATAACATTCCCTTTCCTCAAATGAAAGATCTCTTTGAAATTTAGGAACACCATGCCAATCAGTCGGATATGAATACTTTTTATCAATCGCCTTCCAAAATTTATCAAAGTTAGCGTTGATAAAAATCTCAAAATCTTTTCTCCATTCTTGATAATCTTCACATTTTAATAATTTGGGAACCACCGAACTCGCTTGAACTTTACTCATTTTGATTATGCCAGAAAAATATCAATCGATGAACCTTGTATCTGGAGCTTTGAATTTTGTGAAGTCAACGAATTAGCATCCCGAGGCTAAGGTTTTTTTTTTAATTTTTTTAATATTTGAGATGTCTAGTTTTTTTTTTTAAGAAAAGAAACAGAACAACGAAAAATAACAAGGAAATTTTTTTTTATAGGTTTTGTTTTGTTTTTAAAGAAAAGAAACTAAACGACGAAAAATAATACGGTAAAGACACAATCAAATACAAACAAGTTATGTGAGTTTAACCGACTCGACAAACACAAAAGAGTTTTGCGTTCACGAATCAATCCAACAAACATAAAAACTTTTTGTAGAATTTTTAAGAAAGTAAGATTTGTGTTATTGTTTTTTTTATTAAAATCCTTGTTGTTTAAAAGTTGTATTTTTTTTTAAAGTATCAAACCTATTTAAAAAGACTTTGAAACTAGAGGGGTTAAAGAGAAAGTTTACACAAACAAACAAAATAGTCGATGGCGGGTTTTATTTTTTTTTTTTAACTCCGGCGAAACAGCACAAATTCCGGCCAGCGAATATGAATTTTCCGGCGAGGCAAACCTAAAACAACAACAAACTTTAACTGACTGTATCTCGCTCAATTTTTAACGAAAAACGATTCCGTAACTTGCGTTGAACTCGTATCGACAAACCGAATCAAATAAGCACCATTGTTGTATGGTTTCGTTGAGCTTTAAGCATCGAACGTAGAACCCAAAAGAACTCACGTTTTTTTGTGATTTGCGATCTTCTCAAACCCGAACCAAAACAAAAACTAATCGTTGCATTAGCTTCGTGTCATCGAAAGGAACGTATAGCAAGAAAAATTATGCAAAATCATCAAGTATTTGTGATTTCACCATTGTTGAAGTTGAAGAAGATGCAAGCTCACTGTGAAATTTCGAAATCGGCTAAACCTTCATGAAAACAGATTATGTAACTTGTAATAGATGTGTATTGATATGTTGAATCGTCTTCAATCAATCAAACTCGTATACAAACATGAATTCACGTCCAATTTCTGAATCAAATTTCACAGTTTGACTTTGTAAAAGTCAAACATGAACCAATTTCTTCAATTTGATCTGGATTTTGATCCAAAAACGATGTAGAATCACGCCTGGAGTTGCTCTGATACCAATTGAAAACACAGAATCGTCCCGATCTAGTGATTTGTACACCGAAAATTGGACCGAAAGTTAACCCGAAACGAAGAACACGAACAATGTAAATAAACCTCAGTTTATAGCTCGAATTTGATCAATGATTACATGAATAGACTCGATTCTAGCTTCTAATCACGATCCTATGCTCAGTTCTCTCTGAAAACAAAATCGAAAAACTCCTCCCTCTATGAAATCTGACTCAGGAAAACGGTTATGCCGGAGGTCCCGTGTCCGAACTTCAAACTACACATATATATGCCCAACAGTTGAGTGAGTTCCGACCTTGAGGTTCGGCGGCAGATCGGAGTATGTCCGAACACTAAGTTCGGACCTCTTTGCTTGACTTCCAAATCCTGATCTTCAATACGTATCTCATTTATGAGATTTTACTACAACACAAACAAGACCCTCCTCTTTAATAGAATGACACAAACTACCCTCTAACTTGATTTAACTATTCTAACTATTTCAACTAACAACACTAACTGGAATACACACACGT